>CAIGRK010257966.1:0-13437 GCA_903798315.1 Fraxinus greggii | reverse complement strand
GTGAACATTAAATGAAGTGGGCCTATGTTTGGTTCATGTTCAATTTTAAGACAAATAAAAACAAATGCAGATATGTGTACGCCAGAAGATATTTTTATGGATACGAAAATCGAGATAAGACGCTGATAAGAAGAAAGAAAAAGTGGATGGTAAGTCGACTGATATGTGTGAATATTAAATGAAGTGGGACCAAATAAATTTGAAGTCAAATAAAAACAAAAGCAAATGCTTTAATATTGTGTGAACAGTACGGAACCAGTTTGGGAATAGTGGTGAATCGGTTTGAACGTAAAAGAGCGAGATTTGTCTACTGCAGTAAAACCAGTTCCATGTGTGAAAGAGAGGGCACGGATTGAACAGTGACATTTGCATCCTCTCTTTTAAAGGAAAGGTGATACATCCCTCCCAAAACCGTTAGTGTGTGTGCACAATAGAGAGAAGAAAAAGGGAGAGAGGCAGCCGACCCTTTAGAGAGAAAATTGAGAGTCTTGCTTGATTATTGGTATCTTCTTTGTTCTCTTCCTTTGTGATATTGCATATCACCACAATTAGTCTTCTTTGTGCAGTGAATTTTGTGGCAATCGGTGCAGGAGTTTTGGGTCGAGCATTGATAGTGTGGTGTTCGTTTTGGTTGTTTTCTAAGCTCAGAACCAAAATTTCTCGAAAATTTTCGCAACAACTCTCTTGACCCATTTGTTATTTTTTCCTAAAATGGTCTCAATTTAGTCAAATAAATTGTACGTAATAAAATAATTTAACAATCAATATGAACATTTGAATTTAATATTGATGGCTGTCCTTCTTGGTTTCATCATTAGTGACGTCTTCCCCATTTATGTGTGCGCCTGTTCAAATGTTCATATTGACAGCAAAATGTATCTTACACCAAGCGTCAGTGACATTGCAAAATAATTAATCGGCGGATCATTGAATTCGTTAGACCTATCGTGAAATTATTTATCAATTAAATGATGTGTCATATCACCAATTATGCTAAGCACTAGTATTTAGAATATCATTTTCATAGAGAGAGAGAGACTAGAGGTTCACCTGGAGCTATAATATATTTTACTATCAATTTTGAAGTTTCTTAGCTCCAAATTTGGTGTTAATAAAATAATGACTATCTATTTATAAATTAGGTCATTTATAAATTATTACCAGACAAAGTGATGTGTCAAATGTGTTTTCTGAAGTCAAAATGAGAGACAATTTTTAAAAAAAATTAAAATGTTGTGGGGGGTGATCGCCCCCATCGCCCTCCGTGTCCCTCCACTCATAGATAAAGATATATGTACTTGATACAAAGTATTAGATAGTAAATACAATTGAACAAATATAATTTTAAATTTGCTTATTTAAGTATGTAATCGTTCGTTAGTATTTATCGATATCATCATCAATAATCTGTATCT
The DNA here is from genome assembly GCA_903798315.1 of Fraxinus greggii. NCBI lineage: Eukaryota > Viridiplantae > Streptophyta > Magnoliopsida > Lamiales > Oleaceae > Fraxinus > Fraxinus greggii. The sequence goes on along the minus strand of CAIGRK010257966.1, from coordinate 12,022 downwards.
TTCAATTCTTAATGTGGCGCCGCCAAAATCTTATTCCTCTAGAGCAGGTTAATTAGAAGAATATGTGAAGTAATTTATTGCTGTGTTGATTTTTGAGAATATTTGATAATGATGAGATAACTTTCGTATTGAGATTGAAGTGTTTTGTGTCCATGTGCAAGCTTGCTGTTAATTTGAACTTATCTGCCTCTATTATGATTTGTTGTCCTTAAAGTTAAATAAAAATTTTAGTGGGTTGTATGTGTGGGTCCAAAATGATTTTGCTCGAATAAAATAATAGAGCTTTCCAACTTATGGTCTATGTACGGAGTTGGTCCTAGTAATAGTTTTTGTCCATGTTCAAAACAGAGGAGAGCATGGTGGGAAAGGCGAGCAAAACCATGGTTAGGGTAGGACGGGACGAGTGGGAGATTCACATGCAAATTTATTCATTTTTTCTTCTATTTCTCTTTATGTCTTCTATACTCACGTCTCTCTCAAAAGTCAGAACAATGTTTCGCGTGTTTTGCATCTGACATCTTACAGTAATGGACAGTTTATATTTTGAATAATGATATTAATCGGCAATGTTGATCAATGTCGATGATCACCACTGTTGATAAATAACATTACTCTTTATTCACTATAGGGATGCTACTTATCACCGATCTAAGTGTCAATTAAAAGCACACCTTACGATTGTGATCATTTGTATTTTCATTTATGATCATCGGTAATGGAATGTGAACTTTGTTGCTATCTAAATTCGCATTGAACATCACTTATGACAAATAGCACTATCATATTACTAAGGATCACTGCACAACTAAATTGAAACATTGAGAACTGAAAAGTCCGAAATTAAAGGTTGGAGATAGTGGTTGCAATAGGTTGAGCTGAACCGGCTCAGCCCATCTACCCACGAGCTCGGGTTGTGCTCAAGCTCGGCCCACAAGCTCTTGAGTCCACGCGCTCACGAGCCGTTCGCGAGCGCTCGGCTCGTGCTCGGGCTAGTCATTTGCGAGCCCGAGCCTAGTCGAGCCGACTTTGAACGAGCCGAGCGGCCGAGCAGCCGTTTGCCACCACTAATTGGAGATATCTTTTTAAAACTTGCTAGGTTGGAGACCTCCGTTGCAATTTTGTTTAAATATCAAATGAAATTTATGTGACTTGGTTTCTAATCTTTTATTTTAAGTTCCAAAAGGACTAAACATTTGAAATTTGACAATAACGTTGGGCATTTCAAAATTATATTAATTCCAGAAATATTAAACATAGGATAGTTGTCCCCATTGTCATTAGTATGTCGAGTAGGATTGATTGGGTTGGATGCACAACGCTTAAGTGTGCAATTATGCCGTTAAGCGGCGCTCTTAGCTGTAAATTAATTGATTATTTAAGCTTATCACATTTTCACTTTTAATTTCCTGCTTTTTTAAGGTGCATACCTACCTAAAACGTTTGTTTATGCTTAAAGCAAAATCCATCGTGAAAGCAATCTTCTGCTTATTTTTAATTATTTGTACTCATTAGTTAGATCGATACAACCAAAAAAAAAAAAAAGGATGAAAGCTGGCTCAAAATACTCATTTTATGTACTTGTTAATGTACGAAAACATGACTAATGCACTGGACAATCATTTTCAATGCTGTGTCCAAAGATGCCAAACAAAAGCATCATCTTTTTCCATATAATAAACAAACCTTTAGATTATAATAAAAATATTACAAATGGCCTGGAAAAGGAACCCTTCTCTTCCTTGCCGACAAAAAATGCGAAAAATTGAGCTGGACCATTCCTAAATGCCTAACAAAATAATTCTATGAACCTGGCATTGGATCTTTCCATTTATGCTGGCAAGGCTTTTTTACTCACAGAAACATACAAAGGACAATGTGGCTTCTTTTGCTCACTAGGCTACCAACAACTACACATAAAATCATCGTCCCCCTTTCCTCAAAAGAAGGAGATGGACACAGACCCACAAAAAAAATTGGGTTTTTACTATGACAAAATGACGATGAAACCAAAGACTAAAATTTAGCAGACCTCAGTTATCTGTCAAGATCAACACAAAATAAGACAATTTTCAGGTGCCTCCACATCCATTGAGGGTTGTGTCGACATGCTCGAGTCAACTAGTCCATAGCTGTGTATGAGCTTTCAAGATAGAGTTTGCAATGAACCATGACCAAAGACTTGACAATGTAATCTAAGTCATGCAATGCAACACGAGTGAACAACTAACAGAGTTTCGAATTTTTAAGGTTTTGTTGGCTTACGAACAATCTTCTTTAGGCACAAGATATTCAAGCATGGTGTCATATTGTATCACTGTCACTCAAATTTCTCACTCGGAGCTCAACATTACGTAGATTACGAAGATGTTGTAAAATCTCTTCAAGGAGATCCATTCCCTTGTCACCTTTCTTTAGGGAGCTAATGCAATGCTTTAAGAACTCTCTATCTGCTTCAAGAGCTTGTAATCTTTCGTAAAGATGATCAACCTCTTCTTCAATGGCAAGCGTCTTCTTCTCTAATTCAAACTTTGTTTCATAAGAATTCTCGTTGCCATTGCAGTCATATCCATTGCTGTTCCCATTCAGGATAAAGTCACAGTTTTCATCATTAATTGCATCAAAAAGTGGAAGAAGTGACTTCCCAGTTGAACCTAGGATTTTTCTCCGTGAATGATGTTTCCCCATCATTTCATTAGAAAAACCATTTGCATGCCCATTATCTTCACTAAAATGACCATTTTCATCCAAATGATTCCCATTCTCGTCATGGGCATCTTCCATTGCTCTGACATCCTCGAACTTCTGTTCCTCTACATTGTCCAATGTCATTAGCTTTTCTTCTAAAACCTTGAGTTCCTCTAGAATAGACAACCTCTCTTCCTCAAAATCTGCTAATGATTCTTCCAAGTTTAGAACTGCATCAACAGGAGTATCGTGGTTTCCGTATTCTTGGTGGCTATGGAAACTCTCTTCGTCTTTCACATCTTGATTTAGATCAGCAGACAATCCATCACTATCCTCTAGATTGCTACAAGAAGCCGAGGAAAATCCACTTTGATTACTTCCGTCCTTACTTCTCTTCAATATCCTCATCTTTTCTTTTGTTTCGCAATCGAACACCTTTTTCCTGTACAACTCAAACTCTTTCTCGAGCTCTTGTTTTTCCATCTCTCTCTTTACCATAAGTTCATTCAGAAGTTGCAAAGCTTCTTGATCATATTCGGACTGTTCCTCCATCATTCTCTGATACTGTAAAGCTTCCATTTGCATTGCTGCCTTCTCTTCTTGGAGTCGATTTATCATTGCCATCGTTTGACTTGCAGCCACTGCAGAAGCACTCCGTTCTTCTTCTAGCTCAGCATATAATGTCTGCAAAGCCTTTCGTTCAGCTCTCAGTGCTGATTTCAAGCTTTCAACGGTAACAACTCCCTCGCTACCTTCCAACTCACTAGTGACACTTCCGTCCAAAGATTCTTCTGTCCCAGAATCCCTTTTCTCAAGCAACAACAATTTCTTGTGCAAATGATGAAGGCTTTCTAGAGAAGTAGGCGTATCAGAAACCTTGTCTTCTTCAATTTCGTTCAGTTCCAAACTAAACGATGGTCGATTGTTCATCACGTGATCACTAACTGGAACTGATAAGGGAGGCAATTCTACCATCTGTTCCTGAAGCATAGCACCTAATAGACAACAAATTTCAGTAGTTGACTAAATTGCAGTGATAGCAGGTTTGGTACATGATACTGAAAGACAAGCATCCAGAACTTACCATGATTATCTGCTTCACAAAAATTAGTGGAACTAATAGAAGGATCTTCATGCGTGCATTCATATGAAGGAATAGCTTCTTGATTTTGAATTTCATCTATTATATCTAAATCAGGAATTTCTGTTCCAATTGAGACTTCTGCTTCAGTTTCAGTTTCAGTTTCAGTAATTGGAATTTGAGTAACTTCTTCAGAATCTACATAGTTCAAGCGGATAAAAATTAATATGCATTCAGCATATACTACAAGAAAACAAGAAAAAATTTAGTCAGAACAAGAAATAAATGTACCTGTAAGAATATCCGAATGCTCATTTTCCCCTTCTATTGCTGCCTTTGCTTCAACCTCATCTACGTTTACATCTTTAAACGGAGTTTGGGATACATGGAAAATTGCATCATCCTTAAGCACATCCATCTGAAAATGACATTCTTTAGTGTGAAAAAATCGAGAATTTTCATTCTCTTCTATGTCCATGGAGTCGAGCAAACTAAATGCAGGTTCCTCATTTAAATCGAAATCAAGTTCTGCATCATCCTCTACTTGTACACTTCTGCTTCCAGCATCCAATTTAACATCAGAATTCAAAGTGGATTCTGCATTATCACTGAAACTGTAATATTTAACATTGTCATTTTTATGATCTTCTCCTTTTACCGTATCAATCAATTCGACTGGAACCAGTTTATGGCCACTGTAATCCAGAAAAAATTCCAGATGCTGATTGGAAACTTCAAAAGAAGTATCTTCATCAACAAACACCTGAACAGACTTATCTTCCATGATTTTACACGGGTTTTCTTCCGCATTTTCATTTTCTCGACCTCTTAATTCTTTCAACTCATTCATAGATACAGAGACAGAATCATTTTCTCCTGAATCCTTAATTGTTACACTCAAACCTCTATCAACTTCAGAGAGAATCTGAGTTTCATTCTTGTTTTCCAATCCTTGTTCATCATAACATGAATCAATAGCAAAATCTGATAATTTTATATCATAGTCCCCAGGCTCTTTAATCAATTTTTCTTTGTGGGCAGATTCAAAAACATTCCAAGAAGGCTTGAGCAATATATAAGAAGAATATATATCTTTTTTATCTAAGACTACCCCACAACAAGAACAGTTCAAACTTACCTCACCATTTTCACCCATTTCTTCTTCATCACTCTGAATCATTCCCAATTTGTTCATCCATTCAAACAAATTAGCATTCTTCAGCACTCCCTGAAATTCTGATCTTGAGGACAAGCAATCCTCACACATATCTCTAGATTCAGCCAACTTCCGATGATTAGAACAGTAACCCAGTTTTGAAATCTCCTTGGAGTGGGCTTCACAGAGAAGATCTCTGTGCATGTTCTTATTCACTCTTTGAGGCTCAAAAACATGATCAAGTCTAGTACACCAGAGGCAAGGGGGCTTCAGCCCAAAATACTCTGCAAATTTTGTAATCACATAAGAAAACATAGAATTTAAGAGGAGGAGGATCATCAAAATCCATTCAAAAACTGCATAGATTAGAATAAAAGTAATCTTGTTCGTGTTTCTATGCAACATGGTTGCAAATTTGTTTGCAGCCATTTCTTGATACTCTATGTTATGGCATGAACTGATGAAAATAATTTGTAGAAATTAGAAAATGAAAACAGCGGAGAATTAACAAATTCAGAAATGATTAACACAGCACTCAATCGTAGAGAGAGAGAGGGAGAGAGATGAAAAACAGATTAAGCAGAAGCTTTATTTAGACAGAGAAAGCTCCATTTGAACAGACAGGCAGAGAAGACTTTACAAAAGAAAGAATCGAGTAATTATTGGAAAAATATTATGAGAGCGTCGTGAGTTTCGAAATATCTAAAGTCATTTATTTTATTTTTCTGAAACTAAAGTCATTTATTATTTAGCCAAGTTTGATATAAATTAAAATTAAAATTTTAATTATGTAGCCAAGTTTGATATAAAATTTTAATTCAAGTTAAAGACATTAATTAATTTTAACTACACATTTGATATCTAAACTTTTCAGCCACATATTTCATCAACTTTTATCAAATCTACTAAAAAATCTGATTTTATTTCCTATCAAACAGGAACTTTAATTTTGTCCATTTTATTACCTCCCATCTCCCGTTGCAACCAAAGAGAGGAATGAGGTTTCTCTTGCTTTCGACATAATTGGCCCTATGGTAGAGCTTGTCCTCGTAATTGCATACTGTGTAAGGGCTAAATGAATAATTTTATGTACTTAATGATGTATGACTTTGAAATGTGGATCGTTCAAGGCACATTAGTATAGCTTACCTCTCGTGCTTGAACTAGGATTTGATATCAAACATTTCCTCAAGAGGACTGATGGAGCAATGCAAGTGAAATTTAGCTCATGTTTGAGCTACATTAAAATTTTCATTCGCATTTTTCTATTCATTTTCAACAATGTTCTTCAATAAAATAATTTTTTNAGTAACACATATACAATGTTACATCAGTTATCTCGTATATACTACATAAAAGGAGCTCAATGATGCTGGGAGCTCTCTCTATTAAGCTAACTAAAATACTAGCTTTTTTTTTTTATCTTGTATTGTGTCTTTTGTTATTAAGTCTCTGTTTGGTACACATTATTTCAAAATACATTCTTTCGAAACTCATTTTCAACCACACATTCTTCAATAAAATAATTTTTTCTATCATATCAATAACTTTTCCTTCTTTTTTAACCACACATTCTCCATCAATCTACTATTCCAAAATACATTCTTCCAAAATAATGTGACTCAAACACTCCGTTAATGTAGTTCTAAATTGTTATTCACTTGTTATATATGGGTGACACCACAGCTCCTCTATTCTTGAAAATCTATACCTCTAAGCCAAGTTTAGGTTTGACCTCAACACAATTCTCCTAATTTTATTTCCTTGAGTAAAGCTTCCTTCGCTTTATGATCAAAGAATTTTATTCTTGAAAATTCTTTTATCAGTTCTCTTATTTTCTTCTGAAAAGTGAGGTTCAAGTCGCGTTTTTTTAGTAACATTAATTCTTACCAAAGGAAGGAAGAAAGGTATCATAATTTTTAGAAAGTTTTATACATTGTAGTTCTAATATTATTTTAGTATAAAACATGTAAGAGGTTTTACATTGTCTACTTGTAGTTTTTCAGTACAAACAATTAAAGATATAAAGAACATAGATAAAAAAAATAATGACATATTATACTCAGTTTAAGAAATCAGTATGTCAATACTTTTAGAGAGAGAAATGCACAAAGTGCTCCATTTGTTTAATTTTATATCCAATTAGTAAGTGTATTAATTTTGCTTAAAGCAATGAGAGGGCCATGGGTAATAGGGTCAAGCGTCAACTTTGGATCTAAAAGGGTATTGTGATGGGCCAAATCCTGCCCGCTCCACAATATTTAAATGTATTTTGGCATCAAAATGGAGGGGCCCACGGACCAAAAACATGAATTCTGTAGGACCACACACAATGTAAGTGGGACCCCCCTAAACAAGTGCAATCATATATGTCCACTTTTTCTTTTTTGTTTTAGTCAATAATCAAATATTGGCTTACTTTTGATTCCACATGCATTTCCAAATTCACATTATTCCTTCAATTATGCTTCTTCTTCATTTTTGTTGAGTGCATCCTTCCCCCACCCCACCAATTCTTTTTTTTTTTTGAGTAAATGTTTATTTTTTGGTTTTAAATATATTTGAATATTTTATTTTTTTCAGTTTTAAGTAAAAAAAATAAAATTACTTCTTTACTTATTTTTAATTTTATTTAACATAAATTTATCAACCTTTTAAACTAAGCCAATTACTAGAAATACTCAACAATCATTCCATAAAGATAAACTAAAATATAAATTTTGAGGTGAATCTTTATTAATTCTTGACAAAACAACAAAATTTTAACTTCATTTTCTACAATGTATCAGACTACCTGGCTGAAAATGTCAGTGTGTGTAATAAGTAAATTCTATAAAACCTCTGCTCCATAAAGACATAATGGGAATCTTATGTAAAATCGTGTAATTTGGAACATACAGAATGATGGGTGTACCTTTCCTTACTTTCTCATTCTCAGTTGTTGTCACGGTTCTAGCACATCTGGACAAAAGTTAAGCCTCGACAAATCAAGAATCCAGCCAGTGCCAAAACCAAACCAAACCATCACCCACCCAGGACAACTTGAAAAAACCCGCAAAATGCAAGCTCGAAAAGGGGGATTATGAGCACGTACTGGTCGTCTGTATCCTATTGCGTCAATAACCAAAATACAGATATCAAAACATGAACATAACCTCAATTACAACACTTGTACAGTTATACCATTCAATTCAATGTTTCCACGGACACAGAGCATATCAAATAAATTTTTTTGTCGATTCTTTCAGAGTAATGCCATCCATTAGTCGTGCTGAAAGGCAGCAGTGTATGCGGCAGTGAATATTATCCAATGAAGGTGATCCTCGAGAACGAGGAACTTGCTACATCTACCGCACTTTAGAACAAAAGTATCGTATCATAGGTTTAATCACATTTCACAATCATCATCAATTTCATTTTCACTGTTCAATTAACTATCTTTACAACTAGAGATGGGTATGCATTTCAAGCTGAAAAATCAACTATTATGCCTTACCAAACTGCTTCACTCATTTCAAGCGTACCAAGATTAACTAAGCCGGGTAACTTATATACTGTGTGTGTGCAACTTCATTATAGTAGACCCGTGCTCCCAAACGGATTAGTAGTTTGAGGGTGCCCAGCAGGATTGACAGGAAATGCTCCAAACCCTGTATCACCAAAAGGATTTTGTTGGGTCATCAATAAATGCTGTTGCTGTTGGGGCTGTGGATAAATAGGTTGGAGTGGAGCAAAAGGATTTGTTTGATTATGAGCCATTTGAACTGCTGGAGGAGGAGCAACAGTGTTAGACATAACAAATGGATCTGCAACTTCAAATGGATTAGGCGCAGGTACTCCATATGCTGGTTGCTGGGATGCTCTATATGCAGCATCATCATACAAACTATGAAGTGTAAGTGAATCCAGTCCACCAGCCTGCAAAGCAAAATGTCCAGAAAGCACAAAATGTAAGCTGTGAACTTTAAAGTGCATATTCGGTATGCACTATTAGATTTTACTCAACATAACAATCGACAACATTTTAGCTCCTCTTTCTTATTTAATATTGTTAGTTGTCGTCTAGTCGACACTAGCCAAGACATGCCACAAGTGTTTATGGAGACAATCAAATAAAGAAACCATCATGGCAATGGTCACAAGTATGTTTACGAAATATATTCCTTGGAATGAAAGTATGAATACACAAACACGAAGATGGGACACACACGATGCAGAGAATTATATGAATATTTAGCATAACAATCAATAACAAAAGACCTACCAATTGCCTCTCCTGAAATGAAGACAAGTCATTGCTCGGAGTGCTGACCAGCGCAAGTTCCCATCCAGTAGGATCAAAGTCTTTGGCTTGAGAAGCATCAGAACCAAATGTAGTATCTGTAGCATAAAGATATTACAAAAGTCCCCTTCAAAGTAGGATGAATAAATTTGATTATAATCAAACAAGTTAAAAGAAAAGAGCACACAGGAAATCCTAACCAGATGGAACTATTGCTAAAGCCATTGCATTGCTGTCCTCGATAGCAGACGCATCAGGTACAGTGACATTCAACCCCTGGATTATTTGAACACAGTCAACGAGTGCAGTTGACAGAAGAAAAATGCAGATATCAATTTTCCAGTTCCGAAAAGGATATGAAATGGTACGAGAATACAACGAGAACAAAGAAACTTACCAGTAGATCATCAGTGTCCAAGTTAGTTAGAGGGTGTGGAGGACCAACAGCCTCAGCAGTTGAGACCGCAACATCTTCTGAAGGTGCTGGATTGGGTTCCTCATGCATCACTTTTGTCTCTTCAGAAGGTGAAGGAACATCGTCTTGTTTATAGGTCAGCTGAAGCATTTCAGGATATTCCTGATATAAGACAGGCATAAATGAGGATCAAAAGTATCTTTTTAATTACATAGTCCAATTGGAGAAATCAGATGCAAATGGTGGAGACGTTATACAAAGGCTGGCAAATAATGTTGCCATTGAATTAAATAACTAACCAAGGACATAACCGGAACAGAAACCATTCGTGGTGCTTCTCTTATATACTCCTCCATGGTAACTAGAAAGGACTGTGGAGGCTGGAGAGGAAAAGTAGGAACAATTAATAAGGTGTCACCTGGATAGCAACATAAATATTAATACAAGCCCAAGGCTCCAAATCTTCTTTGATCTAATCACCTCTCTCAACACAGGGAATTGGAAATTTCTAGCAAGTTCAAGGCCTTTGCACACTTCATAGAAACCAGAAAGACTACCAGCCTGCAGTAAAAGCATAAACATTTTAATAACACCCTAAAAAAGTCAGAGTCCATTACGGATAAACTTTGAAGAACTTCAGAAAATATAATCACTGTAATTGAAGAAAAATTCATAATGTGTTCTACACGGCAAAAAACTACCAGCTGCCCAGCTCTTTTGTAGATATCAAGAGCCTTGACTGCTTCATGTCTTGGCATCTCAAAAAACTGAAATGAAAATCCGTAGAAGTGAGAAAAAGAACAGTGTATTATTGATTAAGCTAATAGCAGATACCACAGCATATTAATGGTCAATTCACCTTGTCGACAAGATTAATAATCCCATCGTTAATAGCACAATAAATTTTGAAGCTCTCTTTGAGTACCTGAAAAACACATATAATGGCCGGGAAATATATGTCATTTTGAGCCTTATCTTAAATCAACCATGCCATGGAAAATGTACTCCTTCAATCGCCAATATTACGCTCAACCAATATACTGGAAAGATGTATTCTCATAATATCAAATTTCTCTAAAAGGGGGGAAAGTATGTTTAATTTTCTTACTGCAGCGAGGAAAGACATAGTAGTGGGCACAATGGAACATTCCTTATGCCTCGGCATGTGGAAACTTCATTATTTTACCAGTACCATCATTATCTTCATCCACTAATCATACGCACCAAGGCATTCAGTTTTGTTTTTAATTTTATATTTACCCTTTCCCATGAAGATTATTAAATTTCACTAGAAACACACAATTCCATACGATTATGCAACTTAGTAATGGATGGTAAGGAGAACACATACCAGGGCAAGGGCATACTGAATCACATAATTGCCCAAAGCTGCTCCTTCAGGCTGTGAATTCATGATGGTTAATTAAAAATCAGTTTTCCCAAATTATTGGCAAAAAAGAGATTCAGATATTATCACAGTAGGTTTATGGAAATGAACAAAAATATGAAAATAGTTTTTCTGAAGGAGGATAATTATCAAGATTGAAGAAGCACCTGACATCCAATAAGACGATGTAACTGCTGCTGCAAAGCAGACAATTGCTCCAACAGTTCTTCACTGTTCAACTCTTTAGTTCTGCTGTAAGCCTAATAACAAAGGAGCCCAAAAAATCTCAAGCTTAGAAGTGAAAAAATCATGAAAGGTGATTTTAAGCTCAGAATATCATACTTAACAACATTCCCTTTTCACATGAATTAGCCTCCATTTGGGAAGAATTTATAAAAGGTTTAATTTATAAATGGATAGAAATGAGTGGCATATAAGTAAATAGTACTTATGGGTCTATTGGAATGTGGGGTTAAAAACAAAGTTTGAACATTTATAAATGATTTTGTAATTTTTGCCAAATAGAAGCTTAAACTTGAAACAACATAATAAATACAAACATCTATTTTGAGATTCTCAAGCCCAAGCTTCGAGTAGGATGGAACATAAATTCAGGAAACAGTCCACTGGCCTAAGACATCTTAACAGCAACTCCAAAAGTTTTAGAGACTCAAAATTCCCGTTCTGCAAAATATCAGCTTTAAATTTACTGAACTTAATAGAAACAAACCAATTTTATAAATTTCTACAAGAGACAAGTATATTAATGAGTTCATAGATAACGTACACGTTACACATCAATGCAATCATAATACAAAAATAAACACCTAATAAATTTTGCTGTCAAAATAAAATGCACCTTATCTTCTCCTTGTGCAGGTCTTGGAAGTCGCTCAGATTCAATGTCGTACTTCAGTATCCTAAAGCATTCAAGTCGTTCTTCCAAGTAGAGTGCATATGTCCGTACCCAGGCAGAGTAATCCCAAGCTGGAAAAAGAAAGTAGATTTACATTATC
>CAIGRK010257829.1:4471-15874 GCA_903798315.1 Fraxinus greggii | reverse complement strand
AATGAGATGATTGGTGGGAAAAATTGTTGATTAGGGGTGGGTGTTTATAGAGAAAAAAATAAAAAAAAATAAAAAAAACAAAGAAAAACAAAAAATTTCAGTGACCAAAACGGTCACTGAACTTTAACATTTCCTTCTTTTTTTTCAATAAATACACGATCCCACGAGCCGAGCGGCTCGTGGGCTCGTCTAATTTAATGTTTTTTTATTTTTTTTTAAATTCACGAGCCACGAGCTGTCTTAGACCACCACCTGTAAATTTATTTGTCTGTAAATGTGTATAGAGAGAGAAAACATCTGTAGAGAGAGAGAAAACACTTTTAATTTTTGGAGTTTTCTATGGGGTGGGGTGCGGTGGTGGATCAACTCCTATGCGCTTTTATCACCTGCAATGCACTATCACCGCCACCACGCAAATCTATTTTCTAATACAGTACCCCCTAATTACCACCACCACCTGTAAAATTATTTGTGTCTGTAAATGTGTTTGGAGAGAGAGCTTCTGTAAAGAGAAAGCTTTAGTAGATCTGCTTTAGTTTTCTAACGTCGAGCCTTCGATTGTGGCATAGCCATCGGCACCGGAGGATGGCAAGGTCAAGTAGAAACATTCGACAGGGAAGAGGAAGACGAAGAAGATGGGTTGAGAACCAAAATGTGTATGGAGAGAGAAAGCTTCTTTAGAGAGAGAACATTTTTAATTTTTGGAGTTTTTTACAGGGAGGTAAGGTAGGTAAGGTGGGGGTTGGGTCCGTTGGAGTTTTTTATCATCTGATTTATGAAATATTTTAGAGTGTGTTAGTTTTGAAATGTGATTTTTATATATAGGAGTTATGTATTGTTCCCTTATAAATATATTATATATCCATCCATGAATTTCGGGCCTTTGCTTTGACCTTTGGGTCTAAATTTTTTTTTTTTTTTATTTAGTTTAGCCATTTGGGCTTGGCTTTTTTTTAAAAACAAAAAAAAAAGGGCCCAAACCCAAAACCTGAGATCATCTTCGTCTTCGCCCCTCCAGCTTCTGGTTTCCATTCTGCAACTGCCATTGGGTGGCCCCCGGCGATCTAAAGGCTCCGACGGATCCAGCATGGGCGGCCGCATGGCTCGTTAGGTGCTGAATCCGCCCCTGATGCTAAGCTAGGTTTGTTCATATTTGTGTATATGTAAATATGTATTTTGGTGCTAACAAATAAATAAGCAAATGAAGAAACTAACCAAAGTCTGATGAAATTCCTTCTATCCTATGTGCTAAGGGCAAGAAAAAAGAACAAGGGGATGACGAAGATATGGCAATATTCATATTGGGTTCAAAGGATCGCGTGGCCGGACAAGGCTTCGTGATCAAAGGTGGACCCACAATGTGCATTCTCGACACATTGTGGTTGGAATAAGGTCACATAAGTAAGAAATGGATAGGGAGAAGGGCTATTGCAAAATATTTAAGCTGGCTACATGTAATGCAATTTCAAGAGGCAAGTTCATCCAAGAATTTTGATGCATTTTGTGCAAGTTTGAATCGAACAATTGGAACTTGTATCTCATGGTGACAATTATTGATGGAGTATATATTCACTTGCAAATTCGTGTCATTTTATGCATAATATTAATGGAGTCGTTCCATTTATCGTTCAATCACGAGGGACAGAAAAATATTATGAAACAAGGGAAGGAAAAATGCCTTGATATGTACCATTACTAAGAATTAAAACAAAGTCAATGTCCCTTGTTGAGGTACAACCTAAACAACAACAAAATAAATGTTTCGGTCATCAGACATCCACCTTTAACGTGTACCTTGAACTGGATTTTAGTACTAAAAAGGAGCAATTATTCTACACAAACAGAAGGGAACGATTGTGGATACATGATTGAACAGTCTGAAAGAAAAAATCCCACACGTGGTATCAAATTAGGTTGTCCATCTTTTTCCAGACTCTGAGCGTATTCAATCATCATAATTCAAAAGGAGATATTTTGGTGCATTTACATAATGCCGTAGTCCCCTTAAAAACCTTTTCACAAAAAATCAAAATAAAATGAGGATAACCCAAGGAGAATTGAAAGTTCCCATTCAGACTTCTCATTCATAATCCAAAACGCAAAGCAAAACACACTGAAAACTACATAATTTACAAAGATCGAGCTTCAAACACTTGTATAATCATGCATGCTTCTGCTTCTGCTTCTGCTTACTGTTCGATGATATAATAAAAAAGATTTACTTGCACTTTCATTCTTAATGGACTCCACCCATTATTTTCACACATTCTATGCTTAAATCACTTTCCTAAAATGGACTTAATCCACCAAATCCCTTTGGTGTCCTCTGGGGCATCTTCAACCTCTGGTGGAGGATTAGCCTGTGGTGTTTTGTGGAGTTTCTCCATTTCGTACCCTTCAGCTTCAGCCTTTTGTACAAGCATATTGTATGTCTCCTCATCAAGTTGGGGCTGCCTGCACAGTATCTGAAACAAACAAGCACTTAATTTCATTGTGATAGTTTCTTTTGTTCAATATTGTGTTCATCCAACTTACTAAACATCAACTAAGAGCATGCCTGGCTAAGCTTTTAGAGTGTTCTTTACACTTTAAAATAAAAGAAAACTCTAAGAGCTACCTCTATACTTGAAATAACACTAGTTCTTTTTTTAAGATCAGCCAAACAGGCCCTAAAACCATCCAGAATTGTTAATATAAAAATAAAAGGTTATCCAACTCAGGAAAACCTCAAATAAGCTAATGATGTATTTATGAAAGAAAATAAATCCCACATGAATATTCATATATGAGAAAAACATACCCAAAGATACCTCCTAGTGGGCTGGCCAATCAAAGCATACTGATAATCCTCATCAATATACAAAACCCAGTAATCCCCAGTGACAGGAATTATAGGCAAAAAAGGGGGCACATAGAATTTGACTTTGAGTTTTGCCTCGTCACTTTTGGGATCAGACTTATATGCAGTACCTTCAATTAACCCTCTTTTACCATCACTCCATGTCTCATTAAGAACATGTACAGTGCCATCAGGATTCAATGTGTAAGTGGCTCTTGTATTTACACCATTTTTGGGCTGAAATCTTGATGGAAATGAAGCTATTTCATACCATCTTCCCATGTATTTTTCTATATCCAAGCCCTTCACCACTTCCATCTCTTTCTTGGCCATTTCTTGAGATTACTTTAGCTATAAAATGAGAGATATTTATAGCTGGGGAGAATATCTAGATAAGGTGAATCGGATTTTGGGATGTGAGATGCACACTGTTGTGGGTCATGTCCAAAATATACGTGGGCAGCTGATAGCCTTACAAGTGTACTATTAAAAGGATATTTAGAAATCGCTAGTCGAGTTGTTTCTTGAACATTACCTCTCAACAATACTGATGGATAATGTTATAGTTGTGGGTCAATTCGGGTCGGTATGGTAGTGCCAATTGAATCATGTCAAGTTATCCATGGTTTTGTTCGATTGTATTCGAATAAATTCATTAAAGTAGGTTTAATTGTTACTGACTAAGGTTGTCATGCGGTTTACTGACTAAGGTTGTCATGCGGTTCAATTTTTTTATTTTTATTTTTTTTAAAACCAAGTTGCAATGGAACTGATCAAATTTGGTTTGAACTTTGTACGTTAAGGTGAAGGCATAACACCTCAATCACTCTGCTAACAAGCTTGTGTTTGATATTTTTAACTAGAAAAACGAATGAAAACTACAATCCCCAGGAATTCGCCAAAATGACCGTACTCACACGTCTTTATGCATTCAAATGGTAATAAAAAGTGGAATAATAATAAATAATAAGCAATTATGCAGCCTATAAAAAATCTCATTTGCTGAATGATTTCACAAGATTTAAACTACCTATTTGAAACTCCATCCTGCGCTGTCGATTCCAAGCATACATGATTATACCATTAACATGGCAAGTTCAAAAATCCGAAAGCTCTGCAATGATTTCCCATCATATGAAATTCAGAAACACGCAGACTGATTGAACTTAATCTCAACATGGACACTGGTTTATAATAATTCCTCCCTTCATTACTTCTATATCTCATTGTCTTCAAAACACAATGAAGATACAAAAATTAAGTTTAAAAAGCCGGTGAAAATGTAAAAGAAAACCGACCCAGATACAATACAACACAATAGAAACTATATTCATCTAGTTCTAATCATATTCCACCGACAGTTCCCTCTGCGTTCAAAAGCTTCATTCTCATTCAATCCCTGGGTTCTGAGCATTCTCCATATCTCAACATTCTAATTTTAAAGAAGCCAAGCAATAACAACCTCCATTCCCGGAGCTTCATCTTCACACAAGGCCAGGCCAGATCCTAAGGTACTTTATCCACTAGTAATACACTACATATAGATGCCATAAATGTCTAAGAAGTTATAGGAAGCCCCCATCAGCGGCCAGTGTGATGTTACATTTAATCATGTATACATGTACTAAAAATGAAAAAGGTAAATGCCTGTGTCATGGATACAGTTCTGTCATTCTATTAAAGCGGTACATGATAATGGCAGGTCACCAACTATGCATGTTATATTGGCGAAGAGATTACAAATCAACAAAAGTTCTGCTGCTCACTTCAAATTTCCAGTCCACCTCCTTTTTCGTGCTGGACGCTCGGGTTTGATCTCCGAATCTGGCTGGGTTTCAATTTGCCCTGAAGGTAAAGGTTCACTTTCCATTTTCTTTATCACCATGGCATCCTTTTCACTTGGCATCGGAAGCTTGAAACGCTCACTTCGCTTCTTCAACTTCGCCACTGTATCCAAGTGTCTGTCATCCATGGGTTTTGTATCGGCATCATTGACTTCTGCACCTCCAGTGTCTCTCTCTTTAGCCGAAGGCTGAGTCTGACCTTCCACCCGTTTTGAAGGTCCATCGGGAAGTTTGCTGACCAAGGAAGCGCCACTGGCTGTGTATGTGCCAATATCTTTAATCTTCGAAGAAGAAGATTTGGAAGTCATACTGAAATCCCTTTCCTTGTGGCTCGTCCAACGTTCCAATTTAGAGCGTCCCTTCCTCAAGTTAGGCTGCTCCTTGTCTGATGAGACCTCTTCCATTTGCTTTCTGGAAGAATGACTATTCACGTGGATTTCATTCTCACTGCTTTCTTGACCGGTTCTGTTTCTCGATTTCACCTAAAAGGGGGTAGTGGAGAGTGAAGAAAAATAGTAATCTTTAGACAGTCAAACAGTTCATTCCATATGGTAAAAAGCTTATCCCAGAAATAAGGGGAAAAATATGGAAAAAGCTATGAAAGAAGAAAAGGACACAGTTCGAGCATGAAAATGATCAAAATTCAAATAAAGCACAGAACGATTTGTTGGGCATCTGGAGCAATTATTAATCTAGAAAAACTCCACTTCACTATCTAAATTTCCATTTGAGAGTTCACTTTCTAGCTTTTTGGTCCATTTCTGTTAAAGTGAGCAACGCATTCTTGATTTGGACCCTCGGTGGTTTAGTAATTCAATGCCACCCAATCGACAGCTCCAGATCCACCATGCACTCCAAATTTCCATAAAATCATTTAATGAAGAGTTAAAGTTGTGTGTAATGGATTGGAGTCATTAATCTATGCCGTGTAACTAGTGTTAACAGTGAGGCTCCAGATCCGTGAATTCTCATCAGATGAAATTGCTGTATACAAAAAAATAGAAGTTAATAAATCGTGATTTATGTCACTGATTTAAGTAATAATACATCTAACTATCCCCTCCCTCCTCCTCTTCCAACCTCTTGTCCTGCCAGATCAAAAGGAAAGGAAAAAGGATGTGAACATTACAAGAACTAAAAGCACATTGTCTCACTTACTATAATTCCGAGTTGAAGGAATCTGTAATGATATCAACGCAAACCAATGAGAAAGTAGGTTGTTTATAATAAAATGTCCAGAAAAATTAAAAATTTTATAACTCGTGAGAAATTAATAAGTGCTACATAAAAAATTTATTCAGAAAAGACGGCAGAAGAAAAAGCCGTGTAAACAGATTAAACCAAAACTTAAGAGACTGATTTTGTATTCTTAACATGGCAATATTGCCAACAGAATCCAATTTTACATCACACCTGTATCGCCTCAAAGGAGTAAAGCGACCGTAATACATAATTCAGGTAGATGAATTTTCAACTACTCATCCATTTATGAAAATCACAATAACCGGTCAGTAAATATCGAACCAATTTGTTGATTTCTAGATAATCAAAGTATTACTAATAATACAATTTTATGTAACCTTGGGAGTATTAACTCATTTCATAATCAGAATTTCTACTGGAAGGTATGCCTGCATGGAATGCTATTGAAATGTGTCTAAAGAAAGACGTACCATCTCACTTCTCTGTCCACTGTGCTCATCTTGATTTCTCTTAGAAGGGATCAAGAAGTCATGATCTCCGCTCTCAGATTCTTTACTCTTTCTATTGCTCTCTTTGTGTTTATTTTCATGCAGCCTAGAAGTGTCAGAAGTAAAGGCAATGCGTTCTTCATGAGTGGTAGGCCTTTCATGTTTTGCTCTTTTTTCGTTATTACTGAGTTGATTCACACGTGCATAAACGTCTTCGTAGCTCCTATGCTGTGAGAGACTATCATTTTCAGCTCGATCCCTTCTCTTAAGTTGTTCGCTCTGCCGCCCGATATCCTTAGAGTAATGCCCTCTACCAGATCCCTTATATTCATCTTTCCCTCTAGAATGTCTGGTCCATGTTTTGTCTTCAGCACCTCGTCCACTTCTAATTGCTGCCCGTGTATCTTCTCTTTCTCGCATTGATAAAATTTCTTCATGGGACTGTTTAAGCCGATGCCATTCATCACGTTCTCTCTGCCCCTCATTCCTCTTCCTCAGAAATGATCCGTCTTCTTTTAACCTAACGTAATGTAGATCATCATTCTTCAACCTGGCTTCGTCATCTCTTTTTCGCTGATCCAAGCTGTCATCTCTTTCTTTCTTCCTCCGGCTGCCGCTTTCTCGGTGATTATGTGAGATTCCTTCATTTTCAGTGAACTCCCTACTTATACGTACCTCTTCCTTGCTTCTTTTGCTGTGAAGATCATCCACCTTTTCATTCCATCTCTTGAAATTTTCAACCCTATCTCTATGTTTTGACCCCAAATCTTTATCATGATTAGCCCCCCTCCAGCTGCTATTGTCCAACCGATTTTTTGGCTGTTGATATTCATCATTTTCGCCCCTCTCTCTTTCTCTAACCTTGCTCCAATGCCTGGACCCAATTTCTCCACCATGCTCCCTGTTTCTCGTGTCATTGATTCTCATCCTTCTCCCATATATATCCTCATCTTTCCGATGCCAGCCTCCTTCAGAAACATCATTCTCCTTTCTCCGGTCTATACTCTCACTTTTCACATGCATATGAACCGCTGAGTTAGGATCCACACCTCTACGTGCATAGGAATCTTCTCCCCCTTTCACTTCCACGTGGTGTCTTCTCATTTCTCGTCTTTCATGATGACCTTTCCTATTATCAGTATCCTCATATCCCATTGGTCTCCTGATGTTATCAGTGTGCATAGAGCAATCATCCTGAATGACTTTGTCCTCAACACTGTCATGGAACTTTCGATAATCTTTACTACTTTCTGATCTTTGTTTGCTGTTTTCACTACCACTTGGAGCCTTTGAGTCTTCACCATCATTTTCTTGGGAAGGTTCTTCCCCTCGTGAACTTTGCGCTTGTTTCTTTGTACAATACATTGAATTCTCCTCTTCTGATGCATTGTTTCTAGTGGTTGCATCCAAAGCTATTTCCTCTCTTTCCCTTTCAAAGGTTCTCCCATCTGCTTCCAAATCATTGTCAGTATTACCTCTATTGCTCAGAACCTGCTCCCCTGCAGACCCAATGGTGACGGGAGATGACACATGACTGTGATTTTCATCCCCACTTTCTAATGATTCTTCCTTCTCATTATCACCATGTTGCTCTTCTTTTTCATATTCAAAAGAAGCCATTCTGGGGGACACAACACGTGCTCTTCCTTTTGTCAGCCTATGAAAGCAATTTAAAAGCATGTTAGATAGCACAAGATGTAAGTTGTTTCAATGAGTAAATTAGATATATTATATGCTAATCATTGTACTAAAAATCAAACTAACATACATCAAATATAGACTCACATTGAACAGAGTAAATTCTTGGACCTCTTTTGCTTATGGCCGAACAATCAAAAAGAAAAAAAAAGGTAAATGACAACATGAAGAATTTTAACCTCAAACGTGATAATAAGTTGAAAAAATTCTTTTGAGGAAAGATATATCATTCAGCATGTTTGGATTCAGTGATGTGGCAATCTCACAAAAAGGATTAGTACAACACCCGAAAGAAAAGTACAAGAATATTTCCCATCCCAAAACCAGTTAAGCATACTTCAAAATAATAATCCACAGACAACTTATGTCAATTAGAAATGGGCTCCCATCCGTTCCAAACTTCCCCAGTCTCGCTATTAGGTACTTTTTAACCTTTCTTGGAACGTGTCTTTTTTTTTTCAGTGAAAATCAATTCTATAAAAACTCAGATTAGGCTTCTTTCTTTTGCAGGTATATGAAATTCAGTATCCTGCTTTACACAAAGAAGCTACCGAACATTCTGCAAGGTAACCATGCTAATATCAAGCAAACTCATTAGCTCCTAGGATATTATCCAATTTGCAGGAGGGTTGCATAGAGAGAAGCACCACCAGTCAACCATAATTAAAGAGACAGGAAAAGGAAACCAGTCGATGTGGAAATAATGTAAAGATATTCATACAACATTTTACTACCTCTCCTCATGGACACTAAACTCCTGACCAGGATGGTATTTCTGAGGTGCTTCTGGAGGTAAATCCAAAGCATCATCGCCTACAATCTCATCATCAAGAACAGTTTTTTTGAACTGTGCACTTCTTCCAACCAGTTCCTTCTTACGACCATCATACGCACGTGAAAAGCCATCATAATTTTCTGTATCCTCCTGCAGAAGGTCA
This sequence comes from Fraxinus greggii, assembly GCA_903798315.1. Taxonomy (NCBI): domain Eukaryota; kingdom Viridiplantae; phylum Streptophyta; class Magnoliopsida; order Lamiales; family Oleaceae; genus Fraxinus; species Fraxinus greggii. Next base: position 6,864 of record CAIGRK010257829.1, on the reverse strand, counting down.
TCAATCCCACCATCCCCTCTGAGATCCTTTCTTGGCTGTTCACTTTCTTGATGCTCAGCCATGTCATCGTCATCTACCTGACACACAATCTGTTCACCAAAAAACATCAGTAGTGTGACAGATGCAATGATGTTAACAAATTTTTTTAGTGCCAAGGAAGAGAAGAAGGTGATTGCTCACCTCGATTATTGCATCTGAATCATGCATTCGTGGACGCCTGGTGTCAATGGATGGGAGACGGTCGCCAGCACCAGTTTCTACCGGTATTGGTCTGCCAACAGGCTAGTTTCAAATGAAAGAAAGCTGGTGATATTATACTTTTGACATTGAATAAACTGTATAATAATACTACTGGTTTGCTTACTAGAAACTTCAAAGAACTTTTATTGACCCTTTCGATGGGCAAAGCTGAAAATAACTTTGTAGGAAGAATTAAGTGAAGAAGAAAGTGGCTAAGGTATTCCATAGAGATCCTAAAATCGAGCATAAAGGTAGCATGAATAAAAGCTTCCAAATCTCCTCCAACATGAATCATAAAGAAAACATATTCCAAAACATACAAGAGGGGGCCTTCCAAGTGCTGATGCTCTTGCTAAGTCATTTCCACCAGCATCTGTTCCGAGATTTACATTTTCAGATAGAATATCTTGGATGCCGACTGCTGCTGCAAGCTCGGGGGGAAGATCAGGATCATACTCCTAAAATACAACAGCAAGCAAAAGGAGAAGAATCAAGCAATAAAACTCATGGAACACTTTCTCAATCAAAAGAATGGTAACAGAAAAGTATCATACACAAACATTGTCCAAATGAAGTATCCACACATGCAAGTGCTATGTATGTGTGTGTGTGTGTGTAAAAGGGCAATTCAATACCTGTTCTGTTCTCCCACTTTCATAGACACGAATCTTGCTTTGCATAGTTGTCTCAAGGCGGAGTTGTCCCTAAAGATTTTTTTTTCAACTTCTTAGCTTCCACTTCCATGGACCGTTAAACAAATACGCACATAAATGTACGAGCTCAACAAATGTGAATAAGCATGGGAACTAATGCAAATTTGACTCTCAGACCTACCAGCTGTTTGCAGTAATCTTTCCAAGTGTCCTCATTTAAACCAAAGTTGAAAAAGTCTGACACATCAATGCCCGGAAGTCTCCACGGTCTTTCCTCAAAGCTATCGATATCAACTTCAAATATGGTCCTAACAATAGAAAAAAGAAGGCATGAAACTCTATCATCAGCACATAAATTATCCATAAAGCAAATTGCCAGCATTTCATCAGGAGAAACTATATGGTGAATCACTAATCAGGGCAACCAAACAAGTGTAAATTGTAGAAAGAATACATCATGGAGTGAATAAGACCACAAACAACTAATAGCATCATGAAACTAATTTCAAGAATTGTTGCCATCTCAAAACAGAAGTTCCTATTAAGAATTACCAGATCATCGACAACCAGATGTAACACGGGCACCAGTGTACAGAATTAGTAATAGAAGCTACAATGCAGTAACATTGTTGATAATAAAGAGCTATTAATGCACTTCAAACTCACATTTGAAGTTAAAGGGTAAGCAAGGTCCAAAAACAATAGTCAAGTGTCACATATGCCACTACGGAACCACAATACCATGAAAACTCAGATATCTACACCATTTTGTCCAACCACACAATTGATGTAACAACTTATCTTTTTGGCATATATATACTCACACTGGTAACATACAACAAACAAATCTGCACATATTTTCTTCTTCAATATGTCACATTCTCAGCATAAAGGTTGGGTACGTGCAATGCTAACTTTAGATACACAAACAAATGATTACCCTTTTTCTAATAAATTTGTAGTGAAAAAGATCATTTTATCTATAAAATGTAGCCTACCACAAAAGTATTTTGTTTGAAGAAGGATTAACCTTTTTACCAGAAGATTGACACTTTTTTATCAGATAGCATCAAGTGGATATGCCTTGACGGACGGTTGCTAAGATCAGAGAGAGAGAGAGAGAGAGAGAGAGAGTAAGGGTCAATTTAAAAGGAGTACCAGCCACTCCCAAAAAATGGTAGCAGCATCTGTATTAAGAAAACATTGAGAAAGCGCATTACAAGATTCATTCATTCGAGTCGATGCACTACCCAACTAAAGTCCAACCAACCTCGACTTTAATTATGTTCTTCAAATTTTTTAATTGTTAATGTGTTCCCCTATGAATGTAGTGAAATTATAAATATAAAGGTGGTGGGATGTTTAACGGAATTAAGTTAGAATTCCATTTATCTTGGGATAATGGATTCAAATGTTTTTACCTCAACATAAGAGGATGGGAGTGTGAGAGAAGAAATGTGTGTGTGTGTGTGAGAGAGAGAGAGAGAGAGAGAGAGAGAT
>CAIGRK010257815.1:0-18348 GCA_903798315.1 Fraxinus greggii | reverse complement strand
AATGATACTAAAGAGATCAGTACGTTTATAGAAAATTATACTTAAGAGTTTCGTAATAATTTGTCGCCTAGGACCTCGAATATCTTAGGGCCGACCTTGCTCTCGTGTAATTCTTCGTCCCAATTTAAATGAGGACCCAACCAGAAGGGGATACTGTGTGGTTGTGCACGTCAACTTTACACGGTCAGTTCATGGACTTTTTCATAAAGGGATGAGACAAAATTTGAAAAGCACCCTCAATACATTTTGATCTACAGTTTCTTATATAATTTGGCAACAAAAGAATGTGTGTTCATAGAAGGAAAATCAATTGCGAGTTAAAAGAGTTTTATTTTGGAGTTGTGTATAGTTCTATTAATACCCACATAAAGGGAGATCGCTCGACTCCAAATTGTGAAGAAAAGAAGTCGATAGCTAATTTAACACAAAATTTATTGTATTTAAGCTAGTTAATTGCAACTCATAGGGCCTAATCCATAGGCAGAAATCATTATGTGTCACAATATTTCCAATAATTGTGTATTATTTTATTTTTACCTTAATGATTAATCCACTACATTAGAGTAGTTGGGAATCTTTGAAAGATAAAGACAGCATTGGTTGATTGATATATCAAAGAGCCAAAAGATGAGCCAATCCCGTCCCGTGAATTCAGCTACTTTCTGATTTAAAAAGCAACAATGATTGGCCACCACTTCTGAATTAATGGAATCTCTTCATGTGTTTTTCTGGATTTCTTGGATTCTTTACTATGGTGAAGAACAAGATTCAATGGCCAACAATTGTTCGTATAAATGCCAAATTATTAAAGAATATAGCATGCTTGACTCCACTCACATCTTTGAAGTCAATGAATTCTGGCCAGCGTCAAATATGGCGGCTTCCATCTAGACAGAGAACAAATAATGTTGACAGTCGTGGCCAATTTGCTTCTAGAAAGTGAGAGGCTGAGTTTAGCAAAGAAAAGGCGCTTCGATGCCAAAAGGAAAACGTTCGACGGACGAAAAGCAGCAGGCTGGCTCCAACTTGAGCTTCTGATCGAAGTTGTAGATTGTTGAAACTAGACCTCGTTGATGGTGACTCGAGAGAGGGAAAACGGAAGAGAATTTTTAATGTATCGACGGATTGCTCAAAAGAAAAATGTGTTACATAAGTAAAACGGACTTTTTTATGTAAGACTTTTATCTTCAATGCAAATTGACAAAGACTATGTCAAGCTCCTGCTGTAAAGAAGAAAATAGAATGACTACATAGTATTGAGTAATTGACTAGAAATTGTAAATATCAAGGCTATTTACTGTAATTGTAGATCTGACAAATTTTTTTAATTTTTAATTTTTTTGCTTACTTTCTTGGTCCACAGACAAGTGGAGTAACATGTATACGGCGGACGCCTTTTCCCTGCACGCTCCTAACACAATTTATGTCATGTTCCCTTTTAGAAATAAAATTTAAGTTTAATTATTCAATCGAAATTTAAATAAGAACTCTAAGAACTAGCATTGACAAGAAGAATTGTCGGAGATCTTGCGAAGCCATTGTAATATTACGATGAAAATGGGATTCTCGCCCGAGAATTAGATTACACAAATAACTTTGACGCGTTAAAGTAAACGAAATTGGAAAAATATACATAAAAATAAATCAACATAGATTAGGTTTGAAACCCTAAGAAGAAAACTCGTGACTTCGTTTTTGAATACAAATTATTGACAGCTGAAAAGTAACTGATGTGTGACTGTTGAAAGGCATGCATAGTACATGAGGTTTCTGATTATCTTCGCTTTAAATTTTGACATGACACTTCTCAATGTCTTTTCTTCTTCAAAGGCTGACTAGGTTCCATGTTAGCTGTCTTATAATTATTCAAGTAAACTCTCTCTAGGCAAGAACCATGCATCTTTTCTTTGTAGGAAAACATTTATCTAGTCTCATTAGTATATTATGGTAAAATATTTCCCAAAATTCATAGTCGGCCTTGGGGTCTAATTATACTGTATACTTTTTTCTCTTTAATAGCGATAAATTTTATTGCAAGGTATATTGAATATTCATATTGGTATCAAAACACCATAGGATTTCTACTATGTGTGGAAGGGAGGGTGAAGAAAACTTGTGTTCTCAATGTAGAGCTCGTCCTTCCCCCACCACCTTTCGACCCGTAGGGCCTCTCTCTGCAGGCTCACTCTGATTGACATCTACGGATAGTAGTTCCTTTCTTCAGCAACTCTTGATCCCCGAGGAAGACATGTAACGCCAAATAGACGGACTTCTTGCATTGATAGTTTGTCATTACATATCAATATGTACTTTCTTTTTCTAATTATTATTACTTTAAACAATAAAGATTTTAGACAATTCATATGGTACTTTAAGTACATGCTTCAATACCCTCATCTTCCTTGCTCTAAAATATAATTGAAAATTCTCCAACTTGGCTTAGGACCACCAAATTAACCTATTTGAATATATAACAACTGCTTTGATCAAATTGCCGCAAGAGTCAATAATGGGAGGATGCCCACATCAAATAAGATAATATTACTGCAATTACTCATGACTTACCTATTCATATTTATATATAAGTCAATTTATTGCATCCAAATCTTTAGTTTGAAAATAAATTATCAGTTTCTTTATCAAGAAATAAAGAACAAGCAAGGTTGACGACTTAATCTTCCTATATTATCTTTATTCATGTAGTATCTAGTCAATATTGTAACCATGCTTTTGGCCATGTTAGTTTTCGTATGCCGTGTTTGCTATGTCATATTAGATTGCAACGAACAATAATATTCAATTATCGCATCCATATTTTAATTTCGGCCTCTTTCTATTTGACTAGCAATGCCTTTCCAAATTATATGTTATCGTCTTGCTCTCTAGACGTAATCAAAGATGGATCTATCATCGTTTACTTTACACCTCTAGTATAACGTTTATAGAAAAATAAATAATCCTGAACGATGCCACTCTCTCGAAAAGAGATAAAAATAAATAAATAAATAAAAGAAAATGCCTAACAAAAAGGAAATTCACAAAAGGCCTCGAAATGTGAGGTTGCAATTTTCACATGGCAACATCAATTTAATTGATTTTGTTTATATGTTTTTATTCAGTTTAATTTCATTTAAACTGCATGAAAGTATATTGTGTTGAATGTCAATTCCTACAAATAGAATATCAACTAATTAATGTTCGCAATCGTGCATTTTATTACTGATCATTTAATATATTAAATGATAAGATATATGATATGAAATCGTAGAATTTCATTTGACATTTATCACCTCACATGTCTCGTCAACGTGACGATAACATGATGAGTTTAAAAATAAAGTAGGATGTGCAAAATATTTATTCAAATCATATCCCATCCAATCAAGTCACAATTGATAATCTATTATTATTTTTTAGAACAAAGCATTTCCCTATATATTTTTGAAATGTGAAAATCGTGCATTGAATGAAATGCATTACACACTCAGAATATATTTGTTACGCAATAATAAGAGATGGTACAATTTTCTTCTCAACTCATCAATTTCTTTCTTTTTGGGGTTAGGAGTAGGGTGGGTGTGGTATAGGTTGGATAAATGCATGGTTAGGATACATGAACTTGTCACACAATGTATTCAAGGCATTTCCCTCTCTTAGACGAAGTGAAATTATCGACTTACTTAACATGTGGACAATTTATTTAAACAAGCAGAGACACTATTTGAAATGAGGGTATTTTCCTAATGTGACAGTGTATGTTGAATCATTTGACTTAAAAGTTAAAACTACTTAAATATTTTTATATGTATACCATTTAAATACTAACATTGACGCATATAAACTTGAAATTATTGAAGTTTTTTTTCTTTGATGCTTGTGGAACCATATTATGTTAAAATTCGAACTATAAAGGGGGAAAATCCTTATACTTTATATCTAGCTTTGCGTCTGTGTCCTCCCACCAAAGAGGATGAGGTGCTTTTTGGTACGTAATGCACCAAGAAAATCAAGTTGTCCTCTTTTTGGACTAATTTTTCTTCAGTCATGCTATATTGCCCACCTCCTTAACAAATAAGTTGACATAATATCATATATTATTTTATCATTGGACTGTTTTAAATATAATCATCATTTTCATCCAATTATTTTCGTCCATCTACACATCTGTCAAGAAGGATGTCAAGAATATCTGACAAAGTAGAATAATTCATTTTTCTTAAAAGAGGAATAATTAAAGAAAGTCAAAAATCCTCTCTAACAGTAATTCTTCAATGCTTTTAGAAAAAAATAAAAAATGAAAATCGAAAAAAAACAATCCTAATAAGAAAGGAAAGCTTATAAATAGAGGTACAAGAAACAGAGGTGGCGAAGGTAGGACAGCAAGCAAACGAGTTTGAGCTCAACAATTCTTCCATTACTAAAACCCCACAAAAAAATTAAATGGGTATTGAATTTAAGTCTCAAAGCAAGAATCAAAATGACAGTATTACCAGTGCAGCTGCACCAGTGATTCTTGGACTCCAACCATCGGCCCTTGTGGACCATGTGGCAAGAGTTGATTGGTCCCTTCTCTCCCGAATTCCCGGCGAGCCCGGTGGTTCTTTTCCTGTATTTTCTCATCCTTCCCCCACCCTTCTGTGTTTGTGTATGATGCTAATTATTGAAATTGTTAGAAATTGATTAATGCCCATTGATAGCTTAGAAGCAAATTCTTGATCGATTATTTTAGTCTTTTACCGGATTTTATGCTCAGATTAAGAGAAGTTTGAATCTTTATCATTGTTGTGTGTTAGTGTGATCTTAGAAATTGTGTTCTGTGTACAAGACCCACTCTGGCACATTAAGGTGAAAAGAGAAAATTGCTTTCTTGAAACTTTTTTAAATTCTGGGATCTGGGTGATCGATCGTCAGCGATAAACTATTTGCGCAGTTCTAAAGTATTATATGACTTCTTCTTCTTTTCTTCTTTTTTCCTCAAATTAATCAATTCTGGTTAACTGCATTCAGTTTTCGATTTCCTTAGTCTCGAATCTCGACCTATGTCTTCTGGGTGGAGTTTTTGTAATTTAGATAGGCTGTCCTATTCTATTTGATAAATATCTAGAGAGATTAACAAGTGCTAGATGATGCCAATTTATCAGATGGCTTGATTTGTTATTTCAACTGGACATTCCATTTGTGTGAAAATGCTTCTTCAACCAGAATTTCTTTGTTTAATTTGAAGAATGTTGATCTGGTAAATGATTTTTTTGTTGTTCCCCCATAATTTTTTTAATATAAGATCCTACTTCTGGTTTTCCTTAGGTTGGAGCCAAAGATCTGAAGTTCATCTTGGATGAGGTTAATGCATATATTGTCGCTTCTCCCGAAACTGTCTCTCCTTTGAAGACCATTGCAGGGGGAAGCGTCGCTAACACTATTAGAGGCCTGGCTTCTGGCTTTGGTGTCACCTGTGGTATAATTGGGGCCTGTGGGGACGATGAACAAGGCAGCTTGTTCATAGATAACATGAACTTTTACAATGTCGATATAGCGAGATTAAGGTTGAAGAACGGTCCCACTGCACAAGTGAGCATTGCACTGCTTCTAAATTTGCAGGCCCTTTTTAAAAAATTATTAAGTAAAAACTTTCATATCCAGAAACCTGATATATTGATTGCATGGACAGTGTGTTTGCTTAGTTGATGAATTGGGTAATCGCACAATGCGGCCATGTCTCTCTGGTGCCACGAAAGTTGAGGTGAATGCCGCTTAATTCCAGTCTGCTAGTATAAAATAACTACTAATTTTCAAGGATATCTTCACCAAGCTGGTATGGACTTGTACATGTACATGTATCTTATTCCTATCCTTTCACAGGCTGGTGAATTCAAAAGAGAGGATTTCAAAGGATCTAAGGTGAGCCATCTCCAACACGTGGCAGTGAGAGGATGAATATTTTCAATACTTGCTCATCTAAGTTGTCTAGTACTTTTCAAATGTTTGAACTAAATATTTTCTCAATTAACATCGTATTTGCTTTGTAAATTATTAACAAGGTGCAGACGTATGGGCTGTATCAAGTTGCTTAACTTTTCCGGTTTTTAATTTTCTGGCAATAACTTATTAACATCACTCATTTGCCTTTTGTGTACAGTGGCTAGTACTAAGATATGCAATTTTAAACTTGGACGTAATTCGCGCGGCAATTAAAATTGCCAAGCAAGAGGGACTTTCTGTTTCTCTAGATCTTGCCAGCTTTGAGGTAGTACTCATTGCTTTCATCTCTTTTTGGAACATCGAAGATAATATCACTAAAGATGATCTTGAAATTACATAATTTCATGAAATTCTGAAACATGGAGAATTCTTGCCAACCAAAACACTGAATGGTTGCTCTACAAGTGCTCAAGCACGATTGGATTTTCTAATTTTTTTCACCTCTTTTATGATAATCTCACTTTACAGATGGTTCGGAAGTTTAGGCTGCCACTTCTACAGTTACTAGAGTCAGGGAATATAGATCTTTGCTTTGCCAACGAGGATGAGGCCGCAGAACTGCTGAGGTAGTTGCCAGTTAATTTTCCTTTTCTTCAACATCTTTAAAAAGAAATTAAAGAGTTCACACGGTGATTATATTTGTGCAGGTTTATAAAGTGCTGACATCTTTGATTAATTTGTAGGGGTGAAAGTGAACGAAGTCCTGAAGAAGCACTTGATTTTCTGGCCAAACACTGCCAATGGGCTGTGGTAACATTGGGTCCGAACGGATGCATTGCTAAATATGGAGAAGAGGTCTGTAGAATGATACATATGTTCTCATTTATCATATTGATTTCTGACCCCCCAAGTTACTGATAAGCGAAAAAGAAGATAAAATAAAAGACGCAACAACAAAATAAAGTATTCCACCAAATTATTACTCTTGTCCACAGTCTTCCTATCCACGGGACTTCTCATTTGGTTTAATTTTCAGCCATTTTATATATTTTTATGCATGTAAGAGAGAGAATGTTGTGGGTTTGGATTTCTGTGTGGTGTCACTTGGGTGGCCTGTCTTAATCAGAATCACCTTTTTTCAAGTTATTCCTCCAATTGTTAGTGTTATTGATAGTGTTCACTGTTTCGTGTTCACTCTGGAAATGGCTAGTACAAGTCGCTATGCAGTGATGGCTCCATAACCCAGTAAGATCCTAAGGGTTGTTTGAGCCGGATTAAAATCTGATTTTAATCTAAGTCAAAGTCAAACAATCAATATTAACCACATCTTTCATGGTCTACATCTTTTCAACCACACATTTTAAAAACTTCTATCACAATCCACTGAAAATCTAATTTTAATCTCCACCAAACACCCTCTAAGTAACAGTGATGAAGTTACACGTGAACTTTAACCCACTATAATTGGTATTATATCCATGTTTGGAAGAGAGAGGCCAAGATAGTATTTGACAAAATGGTGGAAGAAAAATAAGCTAAAATCTTGTTTACTATAGCGTTTAATCGTATCCACTACTGTGCACAAACATGCACTAAGTGGCTAATGGCCTAATGCAATGACTGGTTGACGTCGTATTCGTTGGCTATTTACAAATGTCGATAGTGTTTGTTATTCTTTGTGGCACATATGATTTATATCATACCTACAATATGCCATTGCTTTAGGTTGTCTGTGTTCCGGCAATCAAAGAGGCAAAGGCAGTTGATGCCACTGGTGCAGGTGACCTCTTTGCTAGCGGCTTTTTGTATGGATTGGTGAAGGGACTTTCACTGGAGGAGTGCTGCAGGGTCGGCTCGTGCAGTGGCGGGTCAGTTATCCGTTCTCTTGGGGGCGAGATAGCTCCAGAGAACTGGCAGTGGATGTACAAACAAATGCAAAGCCAGGAGCTCCCCATCCCCGAGCCTGGAAAGTTGTCTTATGAAGTAAAGGATTAGTGGAATAGTTGGTGTTTATATAGGTTTTCATTTGCAAGTTATTGTTATTCTTCCAGTTTGAGCCGAAGGCAACTGCGATTGCATTTTCGAGCGCTGGTTCTTATTTACGCGTGCAATTGGTCTTTTAACCTTTACAGATAATGTAAGAAAAACCAAAGTCTGATATTGAACTTGCTATTTATGAAAGTCTTCTAATTCAAACAGTCTCTATGGTACCTCCTGCTTATCTGCGACAATTTGTATACTTTCCATAACCAACTTTGATCAAAAATAAAATTCAGTCAATTTATTTAAAAGCCACTCGATTGAGAACTCAGATTGTTTTACTGCCCAACAAAATAAAATATCCAACCAGAACATGATATTCCTTCGGTGCCAACTAAATCTCATTAGTCCAGATGTACCAGCACTTTTTGTTTAGGGGACCGGGAATTTTTTAAAACGAAACAATTTCTTGCACAATGATCATCACATATCCATCGGAGCAGCACCCTGATCTCCAGGGGCCGCCTGATCATCAGCAGCGGCAGGTTCCTCAACACCAGCTTGATCGGGTGCAGCAGCCTCCTCACCTGCTATCTCAAATTCATTGATCAATGCCTGTACAGTTTCTTGATCCAATATGTGGAATGCCTCTCCTACCCCTACCACAGCAATTGTGCATACAGAACTCGTCAATTTCTCTCCCTGTAAGGTTTCCCTCAATGCAAAAAGTGCATCCTTGATCAGATTTTCTCGTGATGAGGCCATGAAACTCTCAAACTTGCGCTCCAAGTATGTCTTTGCAGCCTGTGACCGAGACCCAATTGCAAAAGCTTGATATTCAAAGTAATTACCGCTGGGACAGTTGTAATACAGGTGGGCCCCAGATTCGTCTAAACCACCAACCAGAAGACCAACACCATAAGGCCGTTTCCATGACCGCTGTGTGCAAACCTGCAAAGGAAGATGATCGAGTGGAAAGTGAATAACAACGATTATATACACTTAACACGAAAGGCCAGGATGAAAGGTCACGGTTAGGAACTGACAGACAAATATGAAGACGATCCAGTGGCCAATGAATAACTAGGATTATATACACACAGCATAAAAGGTTAGGTTGAAAGGCTACTGTTAAGAAAAGAGAGAAATATATCTAGATGGACTCAAAAGGGCATCTCCTTCCCTTCCTCTTCTCCTTCTCCCAGTCAAAATAGGTGCCCAGGCAAGCATGCATGCTTACATACATATACTTAAATGCAGATGCGGATTTAGTGCTGGGCCGGGCTGGGCCGGGCCGGGCCAGGCCCAATCCCATTTTTTGCTTAAAAAAAATTTTTTTTGTGTGTAAAAAAAAAAAAATTTGTGTAGATTTTTTTTTTTTTTTTTATACATGTGCAGCCCTGGCTCCGACCCTGCTTACATGGTATTATCAAATACAATTTCTTAATTTTATTTCTCCCTCCATCACTCTTTCCTTCTCCTTGTGAAAATCGGTTCACGGACAAGCATGTATGCCTACATACACATACACATATTGTATTATCAAATAAAATTTTTTCATTGATTTTCCATGGCAACCAAATAAAATGAGAATCTCACATCTCTGCAACATTGCCCGTGTTATCTTTTCCCTACTAGTTCCAATATACAAACATAGAATTAGGCCTAAAATGATCTTGCAAATCTATAGCAGATTCGACATTTGAGAGAGAACCAATAAACAAAAATGCTATCTTGTATAAACCATAAAATCCCACTGGACAACCACAACTATGCCAATTACGAAGCAAAAACCACAGAAATCTCATAATAGAAAGGTACAAATAAAATTCAATGTACCTATTATCAAAAATTTAATACTGTATTCAATTGAGCAAAGTTTATGAAATCAGACCATATAGCATCAACAAACCCTTTCCCGAACTTCACTGAAAAATGAGCTATGCTTAAAACCCATAAAGCCTTTGCACTTCTCGGCACCACCAACAAGTATGATTAAGTCCCAATCTTGTAAAGGTCAATACTAAAATATTCATGAAGATTAAAAATTCATTAGCTGACTTTCCTTCCTATGAGAACACCTCATTAACAAGTCATAAGCGACATCATGCTTCTCTCTGACAGAGAAATTCCTGTTTTCCTCCTCTTATCATATTTTCCACATGACAAAGTAAGCTTTCATTCAGCAAAAATTAAACTCTAGGACATAAGAAAAAAGCTAAAGAACAACAATAATAAGAGGAGCTAGATTATAAATAATATTAATGGATGTTTGTTTCTGATTAAAATCAGATTTTAATTTAAGTCAAAGTCAAACAATCAATATTAACCACATCTTTCATGGTCCTACAACTTTTCAACCACACATTTCAAAAACTTCTATCACAATCTACTAAAAATCTAATTTTAATCCCCACCAAACACCCATTAAGTATAAAAGATTAAATCTGAAGCAAGCAGCTTTTTGGCTGTTACTAATACAAACTAGTTCAAACTAACAAGGATTCTAACTTAAAAACTGAACTGAAATTGAGCACACAGTGTCGAGGCTAACTGAAATGCCATCAGTATCTAAAGCATTCGAATATATGTGTACAACAATGCCTAAGATAAATCTTTTTTGTTTTTGAAGCCAATAAAACAGAGAAAATTTATACCAAAGACAAACCCTAAACAAAAATGTATCATGAACGCAGGATCTCCATCCTGATAAATCAAGCAGCACTTATTGAATAACTAAGAACCATTTCCTTTTTACAGTTTCCTCTTTTTCAATTAAATGAGTTCTATCAAACCCATGCCACATAATCACAATAGCCAAAGTTTCAGTCTTCCATTTCTCTCTTCATTTCCTTTTAAATTCAACTGAGCAATAGTAAGCTAAAAATAATATTTATCTTAAGATCTCTTTTGACTTCAGTCTAGAATCTAGATATAGCACCCTTGTGAAGTTGATATTTTGAGAAGTTATTTTGTGAGAAGTTATTCTTCTTTCCCCTAAAAAAAAAAAAAGTGTTTGAAAATGAGTGTGGGGGAAAAGTGATTTTGAAAAATCAATTGATAGAATAGTCATGTATTCTGTGGCAAAACTGAATAAAAAGAATAGACAATGTTTCTAGTACCGAGGTGTTTCACCTCTGTGAAGAGGCATGACCTCGAGGCATTTGGAGACATAGCCTCGAGACAAATCAATATAATGAAATGCATAAAAAGTAAAGAAATAAGATCAAACTAAACCATCTTTAAAAAAAAAACCCTTAACAGTAAATCAAGTAGCAAATAAAAAATTTTCAAATTAACAATCATGTTACTAGAAGTAAAAACAACCCAGAAGTCTCCTATATCATTCATCAATATTAATTGGGGAACCATCATCAATAACAGTTTCTTCTCATTTTGTCATCATCCTACACTTGCAATATTGTTGTTTCATCCCCCACCCACTCCCACTCTCCTCTGTGTAAAAGGCAAAAAATAGAACATAAAAAGGACCCATAAAAAAATTTGAAGTTATAAAAAGATAGCTCAAAAGGCTAAGTTAAGTAATAACATGCCTAGAGAAGGCAGAATACATAAGTTGCCATAAGACTTAGCCTTGAGGAATAAGTTTTTCTGAATCAATGCGTAAGCCCATGTCATTTAATTAAATGCTCGCAAGCCTAAAAAGGTATCAATGCGGAAGCCTAAAAAGGTTTCTTTAGAAAGTGCAACTCAGAAGAAAATATTTCGAGCTTAATCCCTCTTTGAATGCAGGTATCGTAGGAGTTAGAAACTGCATTCTGTGGGAGAACAAGACTGGATAACATTTCTCGTGCATTATCTTAAAATGAAAAATGAATGAATTAAAGTTTAGTTAAAAAGAATAATATTTGACTTTTTAGCAGAACTTTCAATTATCACAGATCCAATCACAAAATTCCCACAATTCGCAATTTAAATCTAAAGATTCCAAAGGTATCCAGGATCCAACTAAATCTATCTCCACAATAGATGCACAGAATATACATATTAGGCAATTAATTACAAAAATAAAAATAAGGGAATCAGGGTTTTATGAATGAATGTGAATGATAGTTAACCTGGGCCTTGTCGGCGAGCTGAACGACGAGACGTCCGACTGGGAGCTGAGACTCGTATGTGTAGAAATAGTTGATGCACTCATTGCGCATATAACGGGAGAGGACGCGTCCGTCGGCGGTGAGGCCAGCGATTGCGACTCCTATATGATCGTCAACCTTGAAGATCTTCTTCTGGTGAGAGGAAAGCTCGGAGTTAGCCTTGTTTACACATGCCAGCACCACATGGCTCTTCGATCTCAACCCTATCGCAGCCGAGCCCTGCTTCACGGCCTCCATCGCGTACTCCACCTGGAAGAGACGCCCCGCCGGCGACCATGTTGTCACATCGGTGTCGTACTGGTTCCTGAACATTTTGTATACGACGTCGTTGCACAAGGTATGTGGTAGTGTAGATACAGGATTTTGTATGTACTTTCGTCACACTCTCTAATTACCAGAGTAGAGAGAACAGAGGGTTTTGTGGATTTGATTTTGGTTTTCTTTTTCTTCAAGACAAGAACAAAGAATTTTTTAAAAATGGATTCGGGCCTCGGGTTACCGATTGAAAAAGTTTGGAGGATAGGTCCAACTATAAAATTGGGCTCACTACAATTAGTTGGGGACATTTTACACAAATAACACTAAATAATTGCAATCAAGCAGCTTTACAAACTGTGTTCACTTTGATCTCTAAACATTTTTCTATTTCAAACTAGTCACTTAGCATTAGTTATTGTTTCACTGAAGTCATTTTGTCTAATTTCCATTTCAACCATTAATGGCAAAGCTGATGTAGCTTGTTATTGTATTAGTAAC
The DNA here is from genome assembly GCA_903798315.1 of Fraxinus greggii. Taxonomy (NCBI): domain Eukaryota; kingdom Viridiplantae; phylum Streptophyta; class Magnoliopsida; order Lamiales; family Oleaceae; genus Fraxinus; species Fraxinus greggii. The sequence continues at coordinate 5,575 of CAIGRK010257815.1, read as the reverse complement.
TTGTTAATTATTTGTTGGGTTTGTAATTCAAATTCATTAGGGTTCGCGTGATTTTGTGTATTAGACCTTGAAAACGACAAAATAGGGTCCAAGGGAGAAAAAGTAGTCGACAGCTCCAGATGGCACTAGACAATGCTCGAGCGACAGGCATCGAGTTTTTTTTTCTCGAAAGTTGACATTGGAGCACTGCCCAAGCAGTGTAGAGGCGCACGACTATGCTCAAGCGTCATGCGACACTCACCTAGAGCAAGGCTGCCGCTTGAGTGTCTCACCATTCCGGGGTTTCTTTATTTGTTTTCCATGCCATTTATGACCTAATTTCCATCTTCAGGGCTATTATTATGGCTTGACATGTATCCCTATAAATAGTAGACTTTTCTTTACAAGTTATTGTATTACTACAAGTTAGAATTGTATGGGAACGCAATATTATTATAATTTCTATCTCCATTATAGTTGAATAAAATTTCCAATTTCTCTGCCAAATTAAATTCTTGTTTCTTGTATTGTTATTGTATGCAACCGATACTTCATATCATGTCATATAGCCTTGTCCCATTTTTAATAGTGGTATCTGAGTTTTGGTTTGATTTGTTCAAAGTTTCTTTGTTTTTTATGGCAACAATGAAGTGTGACATTTCTCTTTTGGATCGCAACACTATATTCTCGTTGTGGCAAGTGAAGATGCGAGCAATACTCACTCAAATAGATTTGGATGATACATTATTGAGATTTGATAAGATGCTCACAACTTGGACAACGAAAGAGCAACAATGGAAAGATCGGAATACGCTTTTACAAATTCATCTTCATCTTTCGAATAATATTCTTCAGGACGTTTTAAAGGAGAAAACGGCAACTGCGTTGTAGTTGAAGTTAGAACAGATGTGCACGAGTAAGAATCTAACTAGCGAATTGCACTTGAAGCAACGTTTGTATTCTCATCACATGACAGAAAGCGGATCTTTGGAAGATCATCAAGTTGTGTTTAAAGTAGGGATGACAAAAAGACACGTTCAACTCGAAACCCGTGGGGCCCCGCCACGAATGGAGAAGGGATTACCCCTTTAGTCGGGTAAGCGGAGCGGGAACGGGGCGAGAGTTATTGCCCCGAATCGGGTACGGGAATCATAGTCCACATTCCGTTTAAAATTAATTTTAAATTTAAGTTTTTTATCAAACAAAAATATTAGATTTATCATATTTTTAAAGAGAACATTAAGTTGTTTCTAACAAATTGCTCAAAAAGTAATAATATTTAATAAGTAAATGCATAAAAAATAAAATAAAAAATAAAAATAAAAAAAATAAATAAATGGGGTAGGGGATCTGCTCTGCCCCGTCCCGCTTTAAACGGGTATGGGGATGGGGCAAGATAACAAAAATACTCGATGGAGTGGGAGTGGGAATGGCCAACCCCGCTCGTACCCATCCGTTGCCATCCCTTTAAAGAAATCATTGCTGAATTGGATACTTTGAAGGTAAAGTATGATGAAGAATATTTGGCTTTAATTCTTTTATATTCATAGCCAGCTTCGTCTAACCGTTTGGAAACATGATCTTGTATAGTCGTGATACTCTCACCATTGAAGATTGTTATAATGCTTTGTTCTCAAATGAGAAGATGAAGCATCAGTTGAATCTAAGGCTAGATATGGAGAATACCTTATTGTTCGTGGTGGTATGTAAAGGGCATGTAGAAATCTAATTTCAGTAATTAAATTTATTTTCATTACAAGAAGAAAGTGTACATCGAGAGAGATGGCAACAAGTTGCATAATAAGGGTTTGTTTGGCATGGCTATTGAAAAGCTAAAAGGAGCTTTTGAGAAACAAAAGCTTATTTTAAACCCATTTGACTAATTTTATACAATTCTTTTGATTGTTAAAAGAATTTTTAAAGGAAGTCGGTTTATTGTAGCTTCCTCCAAAAGCACTTTTGGGATAGAAAATGTTTTTAAAAATTAGTTTTCAAACAAAAATTAAGGTAGCTTCATCCAAAATCTATTCTACGGGAAGCAGAAGTAAAAGTAAAAGTCATATCAAACGGCTGGTTGAATCTAAAATTAGAAGTGGAGAAGACCTTGTTGTTCATGGTGATCATGGGAGGGGCAAGTCAAAGTCTAAATTCAATAATCAAATTTGTTTTTATTGCAAGAGGAAAAGACCCATCAAAAGGGATTGCAACAAGCTGAAAATGAAGATAAGTTGATTGCAAATCAAAAAGGAAGGCAATCAAGTACTTAGGCAAAGCCAATGTCGCAAAGGATTATTTGAGTGATGGGAATCTTTTAGTTATTTTTGACGGATTCAACTTGTAATTTTTATATGTATCACTATCAGGATTTGTTTGCAACGTATGAAATAATTTAAAAAGGTGTCGTGGTCATGAGAAACAACATACCTTGTCGGATATCTAGTGTTGTTAGAGTCAGACTGAATCTGTTAGATGGTACATTTAGAATACTTGATCACATTCGACATGTTTAAGATTTGAAGAAATATCTTCTCTTATTAGCTATTCTCATTCAAAATGGTATGAGTTCATTGGTGGATGTGGAATTTTGAAGGTTTGCAAAGGTGTCCGAGTTGTATTGGAGGGACGGAAAAGTCCCAGTTATACATCTTGCAAGGTCTTGTAGAATCATTGAAGAACAATCGGTAAGGGTTTAGTATTGAGGTGGATATTCAGCTTAGTATAGTACCGTTGGGATTTGATTTGAGTCTATGTTGAATAATACAACTCGGTCGAGTTCAAAGGATATGGGTAATGTCGCTTTAGCACCATTACCTACGATGTTATCGTATTCAATTACTAGGGATATATCCATTGGAAAAATGTGTGTGGAAGCTAATTTTGTTGTGCATGCTTGCATTTGAAGGTGTCCAGTCTAACTATAGACCTTCTACAAAAACATTTAGTGTTGATTCTATTTCAAGGTAAGTTTCGACCTTGTTTGGTAAATCTTAAATCATTTGTGATTTTTGGGAATCCAAGATAATTTTGCGGAGCAATGCTTGGATTTATTTATCCCAATTGGATATTGTGGAAGATGTGGAGAATTTTTGGTTAGTTGGAAAAGTTAGTTTGATTCTTGTTGAAGAGTTACAATTTATTCCTTGCAGTCAAGTTTTTTCTCCTGGTAGAGAAATTTTGGAGCTTCGTTTGTTGCAATGGAATTTGTGTCAAATTGTTAGGTTTGTGATCCAAATTCATCTAGGATTTGCATGATTTGGTGTATTGGACTTTGAAGACGACGACGTGAGATCGGCTCTAGCTTGGCACTCGAATGCCAGGCATCAAGTTTTTTCCTGAAAGTTGGAGCTGCCCAAGCAGCATCGAGGCGCTCGTGCATCTATGGCGCTCGCCTAGCGCGAGGCCGCTGCTCAAGTGCCGCGTCATTGGGTTTTCCTTTTTCTTGTTTTTCATGCGATTTTTGACTTAATTTCCATCTTTAGAGCTATTATTAAGGTTTGACATGTACCCTTATAAATAGTAGACTCTTATTTACAAGTTGTATTACTGCAAGTTAGAATCATGTAAGAACATAATATTGTTGTAATTTCTCCCTCTATTATAGTTGAATAAAATCTTCCATTCTTCTGCAAAATTAAATTCTTGTTTATTGTGTTCTTATTGTTTGCAATCAATGCTTCATATCGTGTCGTATAACCTCCTCCCGCTTCTAACATTATCCTATTAGTAACTTGGTAATCTTGTCCGAGTTAGCAAAATATTAGCCATCTATTATGTTAGACGTCCACATACTCAATTTACTTTTACTATCACTAACGTTATCGTATCAGCCATTATTCATATAGGTAGTTGTAATGAATCACCCATCCATTACACCATGCCAACGACATACCAATACCCGAAAGTTTTGACTCCACATTTTGCTACAATCATATACTCCGGAGCTATGATGTCACCAATGAAATGAAGTCCCTATTTGATCTCATTTTCTCAAATTCATTTTCAATCACACATTTCATAGGATGCACAACTTTTATCAACTTTTCAACAATACATTTCGTCGACTTTTATTAGAATTTACTAAAAATATGATTTTTAATTAAATCAAACAAGGACGAAGCTAACAAAGGCAATTATAGTGTTATTTTAGGGAGTGGCCACTCATGTAACATAGTTATGGATCTTATTGATATCCTTAAAAATTAATATAGCATAAACAAAAAGACAAACAAGAACAAAGTAAAAGGTACGTTTGGTTTTTGACCTTTTGCTTTAGATCTAAATTCTTTCATGTCATAATTGAATAATCTCTATTTGCATCAAGATTCTCGCAAAAAGTTGTTATTTAATCATGTTTTTGTTCAAAGAGATTTATCACTCACCAATATGATTGTTTTAATCCAACTTTCTAGCTTGTTTGTCCCCACTAAAGGAAAGAAATAGACGAGTCGAGATTTTTGTTTGATTTCAAGATTGATTTTTTTTGTTTAATGATTGGATATGACTTGAAAAATATTATTTTTGTATGATTGGATATGACTTGAAAAATATTAGTATTAGTTTAGGATGCGACATATTGGAATTTGGAATGGTTTTCCAATTCAAAATTTAAAGTGTAATATACAAAAAATGCTTTTGATAAAGACACTTCCTTATTTTGTTTCTTTNAGATTTATCACTCACCAATATGATTGTTTTAATCCAACTTTCTAGCTTGTTTGTCCCCACTAAAGGAAAGAAATAGACGAGTCGAGATTTTTGTTTGATTTCAAGATTGATTTTTTTTGTTTAATGATTGGATATGACTTGAAAAATATTATTTTTGTATGATTGGATATGACTTGAAAAATATTAGTATTAGTTTAGGATGCGACATATTGGAATTTGGAATGGTTTTCCAATTCAAAATTTAAAGTGTAATATACAAAAAATGCTTTTGATAAAGACACTTCCTTATTTTGTTTCTTTTGTTTGTATTAAAAGAAATAATTTTGTGAATTTTGTGTGTCCCTAATTTTTTGTTAATCTAATACTTGCTTTTGTATTCTCTCTCCCCCTCACTTTCCCTTTATATTTTTTAAATTTCACTTTTATCCTCCGAAGGAGATTTGAAAATGAGTCAATGATCTGGTAAAGTTTTATAATCTAAACATATTAAAAATGGGTATGAGAATTAAAAGACTTTAAAATAATGATCTGGTAAAGCTTTACTCTTAATTTCTAATTTTCTTTTGATGTCAATCCTGTCTTTCTAACAATACTAATTTAGTTAGTGAATTGAGCTAAACTTAGGTTTTTATCTCGTGTTTGCAAGCAATTAAATATTTTCGAATAAGGATTTTCGAGTCATAACTTGTTCAACAGTAAATCTCACTTCTAGTGTCTTTTAAATACGTTCCTTTTGATACAGCTTCAAAGTCACTTACATTATAATCTATTTGTATAAACAAATTAGGTCAAACCTTAGACATAATTCACATATTGAAGCAGATTGAAACAATCTAAATTCGAATTCATATCCATTGTTAATTTACAATAATCGCTTCTAAGTGTTGGAGATATTACACCGATAATGTGCATATTATATTCATCAAGAACA
>CAIGRK010257739.1:0-11937 GCA_903798315.1 Fraxinus greggii | reverse complement strand
AAGACCTAGCAGTCATTTTCAAAGAGGGATTTAATCCCCACAATGTTTTAGGTACACGACTATAAATTATAAAGTAAGAATTGGATGGTTCAATAATTAAAAGAGCGAAAACCATTCTTTTTTTGCCACGTGTTATACATCTATACTGATGTGTCCATCTAAGCCATGCTAGATTTATTGTAGCCAATTGAATTGCAGCAAAGTGGCTACCTAGCTATATTTGTGAAACTTGGATGTCTATCTCCATCATGTTGGTACGGGTATTCAATTCATTAGCATGAACATTAGTCTGGTCCACCTTGGTACGAGCTGGAATAAAAATTATATATACCACAACAAACCATAATAAATCCGATTTTTCTTTTCATGTATTTAGTTATAATTTTATTTTTTTCAAAAAATTATAATTGATTACATAACTTCTTTTTGGAGTTCATTTTCAATCATATTACACAAGGTTTATTTGTCTCTTGGCTACCATATTTTGACGCTCATTTAAATGAAAGCTACTTTAGATATATATATGTTCTAATCCCTATTCAGTCCCTCAATGCAGACCAAGAAAGCTATATTGTTGCAATAATAAAATATATGCTAAAATGTAAATAATTTACACGATCTCGATGGTTATTTTTCTCTCTCTTTCCAATAGAAGTAAATTCATTTTTCATGGTCCGACTGAAAACATTAGTAGTTGTTAGGTTTAAAGTGTTTCAACTTTTTACGAGCTTTCTTGCATTTATAAAAGAGTAGCACATTTGTATTTTTGTGGGTGCAAATAACCAAGATCACAAAGATATTGCTAAACTGAAAATCTTAGGGAAAAGAAAATAGCTGTTTTGGGCTTGGAGGCTGTAGCCAGTCTGTGTCACATAGAAATATAGTGGACACAATGTCCATTTTGTACTGAGAGGGAGAGAGACAATAATGCCCGTGTTTGGGATGCAATAAAATTTTAATGCATTTTTCTCTTTATTATTTTTAATTAATCATTCTTTAATAAAATAATATTATACGTAAACTCAATACTTTTCCTTACATTTGAACCACACATCTTCTAAAAAATTATTATTCCAAAGTACTTTTTTCCCAAAACCTCGTTACAATGGAGCCAAAACAAGGGCAATATATGATTGCCAAGAATGATTCACAAGATCCAAGAGTACAATTTAGCTTGATTTTCACTAGGTAGGATGTGTGACTAGTTGCTTGTCGAGTAGCGAATCGCTCATGTAAATCGCTAGCCCGTTGCACGAGTTGGCTCGCGAGCCGAGTGAGTTAGCTCTTCTCAGGCTCACGAGCGGCTTGTGACCCGGGCTAGTAGTCTTGTTTAGTTGTAGTCTTCATGGCTGATTTAGCCATTGCAGAGTCGCATTTCAATCCAATCTTTTTTTCTTTTTTTTTTTTTCGAATTTTGAATTTTGAAATTTGAATTTCAGAATTTAAATTTAAAATGTATTTTTTGTGCACTTGACGAAGTTAATCAAAGATGTTTCCAACCCAGGTACAAGGTACAAATCAACAAGTCATGGTATGTTATGCAATGATGTAATTAATTTGTATTGTGTTAGAAAATCACTAATTATTGATGATTTAAGAAACTATAGTGGTGTCATTTCTTTACTTCCGATTTTTGGTCCAATAAGAAAACGATAAATGCCATATTTACATCACTGTCCATCATATTGATAAGTTATGGTCGTGCATAAAAAAAATCATTGCATTTTTGCATAAAACACAAAATATTTCCAACATTTTAATGATTGCACTACAAATTTTGTTGCAAAGATTAGGTACGTAGTATCACTTTTGATAACGTTATGTTAACACAAACGTTATGGACAAATTGATTAATCAACTCAATATGAATTTTGATGTACAACTTGTTCGTATGCGATGTGTATGTCATAATTTTAATTTGATTGTCCAAAATGACATTAAGTATATTGCACCACAGCTCACAAAAATCAGACAAGCCATTGCTTTTACTTGTGTCACTCTAACTCGTAAACAAGCATTTGCGAGTGTATGTACACATGCTAGCTTGCCCGATAAGATTCTCGCAACGGATTTAGGTAACAAGTAGAACCCTACTTATCTAATGCTATAGCATTGTGTTCCTTATGATAATGTTCTTACTCATTTTTTAATATAGCAAAAGTTTTAGGAAATATAGAGATTGTTCGTTTTTTGATGACATTATTGCTACCTTGGAGAGAAATTTCGAAAATATTGAAAGGACTTGTCCATGTTATTTCCTTTCACTGTAGTTATGGACTCTCATATTAACATACACATTACACATTGTGATATAATGATCACCACCACAGTTTTCACATTATGCTACCAAACACGCTAGAATTAATGATCACCACCACAGTTTTCTATTGCGTTTTATTCTTTGATAATGGTGTATTAGCCATTTAAGTACGAGAACGGTCGAAAGTTCATCGTCTACTAATTTTTCTAGTAGTACTACTAGTAGATAAAATGAAATTCATGTAGAATTAGCTAGATATTTTTGATACAACATTATTAGTGTTTTTATACTCGAAAGAGAAATAATTTTGATCTTCTTGCATGATGTTGAACAAATGAAAAATAATATCTAATATTAACTTGATATCATGTGATCTACTAACATCTTTGGTGTTAATTGTAGTATCAAAAGTTATGTTTAGTGCAGGAGGTAGGGTCACTGTCCAACGAAAGAAGCATGTTGATGGAAGATATATTCAAGCTGTAATGTGCTTGAAGGACCGTCAAGATGCAAACTATAAAATACAAATAAGATGTCTAGTGCAATGGTTGAAGATTTTCACCATTTATCACATTCATAGATTTTTTGGTGCACTAGCTCTTTTAGTTATTACTTTACATTGATAATTTGGCTTTAAAAAAATTGTACACAAAATACTCATTCTTATAAAATTTTAATTCCGTCTACATATTTTAGGAAGTTGCAAATCTAAATAAAGGAAGAGAGTTTTTACAATTTTACAATTTTATAAATTTATACTTTCTTTGCAAATTTAAGTCTTCATTATACTTCGAGAAGTGAAAATATCGGCTCGTGGTCGGCTTGCCTCATGGACGAGCGCGAGTTGCTCGTCCCTTTTAATACATCTAGTTTCGATCCAATTAAAATCATTCCTAGGCCATTCTGAACTCATACCCATTTACATATTTCTTAATTTGAAAAAACTTTTATTTGGATTTTGTAAATGTAAATGATCAATTTCTTCATATGTTGTAATATATATTTTCTGGATTGGTGTAGTGTAGTCAACATCTTGTGCTCGTTCTAGCGATTATCAGCAATCGATGGGATGTGACCTATGACAGTTGAGGGACGCGGTTCACCAATTCACTTACTCTAAGGTGAGTAAAGAAACCACATTACCATTCACTAATTTCTATTCTAACCTCAAACTTAAAACATTTGCCTTATGAGAGACTTAAATTGAATCTTAGCTTCTGTTTGTCTATCATTATTCCAAAAAATTGTTTGCTACACTAAGATTCTCCACCACACATTTACTCAATAAAATATTCTACACACAAATCAATAAAGTTACTTTAATTTTCAACTATACATTCTCTAAAAAATACAATTCATTACTCTATTTTTCTCTCATTAATAGGAGACACACACCCTTGGTACAAAGTGAACAATATGTATGACACAACGACTTGGACATGGAAGATTGGGGTGGTTACAAAAATGCGTATTTTTGTAACAACCGTAACTCTATGCCTAAACTGTTAACTCATTATGTACTGTTCGATTTGAGGAAGTCTCTGCCCTTTTACTACTTGTAGCGTCCTCTAGGATTCGAAATTTTAGGGGATACGATAGAAAGTCATGATGAATATAACTGTTTGGGTATAGAGGTTAGGGTTGTTATACCTCGAGTCTTGAGGACCAGAGATCTTCGTCAACGCCACTAAGTTCCACTTTCTGGGACAAACAAAGGGCCAAGAGGAAAGACCATCTATAAGCTTAAAGAAGAGGCCCGGCTGAAACAAGAAATCCACGTCTTACATGTATTTTTGTAAACACAGAATGCAATCCTAGACAGCCTTCAATAGGCTGACATGCTGAGATTTATCCACCATGTCGAAGATAAGCATGGAATTGAGAGCTTCGTTAAAACTCCTATCCCTGAGATCTAAAAAAATAAACATGTTATAAGATCTACCTCAATGCAAGTGGTAAAAAAACAAAACTAAAAAGAACAAAGTTAGTTCGTTACTATTAGAGTTAAATCATTCATCTCTTTTTGCATGTGTATAGTTAGTTGGTTGGTTGGTTGATTTGTTAGTTAGTTTACTTCCTCCAGCTATTAATTAGTTAGATAAGCCGGCACTTTCTTTTACCATTTCTCTGTCTATTTATACATGCATTGTAAATCCATTTGATGTACGAATCTTTCTGATGAAATAAACAATCACGGCAATTCCTCCTCTCTATTTTGTTATGGTATCAGAGCAATATATTCATAACTTTGCCCATCACCTTCACTAATTCCATTCTTCTTCCACGTTCATTCTTCATTCATCATGGAATCATCATATCCAGAAAATAATTCTGGTTTGAGGTCATCCATCAGCAGAACTGCCATTGATGAACCTTCCAGTCTATATTTTTTACATCATTCAGACAGTCTCGATTTGTTGCTCGTTTCTCAGTAACTCACAGGAGATACCTATGTCTCTTGGAGTCGTGCAATGACAATTCATTATAAGTTAAAAACAAGTTATCCTTTATTGATGGATCTATTAACAAACCAGAAGCTGCAGAATCTGACTTGATTAATTCATGGATCCAGAATAACAATATGGTGATATCTTGGATTCTCAATTCAGTCTCGAAAGATATCTCAGGTAGTGTGATCTATGCAAGTACTACATATGAAATCTGGAATGACCTTAAGGAGAGATACCAGCAAACTAATGGACCGAGAATCTTCCAGTTATGGAAGGAATTGATGAACCTCATCCAAGATCAAAACACTGACAGAGTGTATTTCACTAAACTCAAAACCATATGGGAGGAATTGAGTAATTTTTGACTCAATTCTAGATGTGGTAAATGTGCCTACGAAGGTGTTAAGGAGTTGAATAACCATTACCAGATGGAATACATTCTGTCATTCCTTATGGGGCTGAATGACTCGTTTTCTCAAGCTAGGGGTTAAATATTCCTAATGGGTCCTTTAGCTCCTATTAACAAAGTCTTTGCACTAATTTCTCAAGAGGGAATCAGAGGAAAATAAATGCACAATCCATTGGAGTTGATTCAGTTGGAGCCACTGCTTTTACTTTTGGAACTGATAGCTTGAAAAATGCTATTCACTCTAGTATTCGCAATAATATTTCAAGAGTCAACACTTCCAATTTCAAAAAGAAGGAACGACCATACTGTACTCATTGCAAATACCATGGATATTCTGTAGATAAATGTTATAAAATCCATGGATATCTACCTGGTTATAAGCCAAGGACTAGAGAAAGCTTCTACAATTCTTCTACTTCTAATTTTGTTAATCATTTCTCCATCTCTATTCCTCAACAAGATGCTAGTAAACAAATGGACTAGCAGCTTGGCATTGGAAATTTTGTGCTGAATTTGAACTCCAATCAATATGAATAGCTCATGTCAATGTTGTCAACTCACTTGGCTTCAAATGAAAATTGCACTTCAAATGATCAGGGAAACAATGCCTTTTCAAGTATATGTCATTCTATATCAATCAATCCTACTTTTGCATCCAATAATCTATGGATAGTAGATTCAGAGGCTACCAAACATGTATGCTGCATTGCTGATACCTTTGCTTGAGAACTGTTGGTAATTCAAGCATCACTTTAACTGATCACACACGTATTCATGTCAACCTTTGTGGAGATATCAGACTGAGTTCAAAATTGCCGATGCCTTTGTGAGCTTTAGAACTATTGGTGATTCAAGCATTACTTTACCTGATCACACATATATTCCTGTCAATCTTTGTGGAGATATCAAACTGACTTCAAAATTGATACTACATGATGTTCTATTTGTGCTTCGGTTCAAGTTCAATTTGTTATCCGTGAGTGCAATAACTAATGGATCTCAACTTACTTGAACTTCTTTCATGATCAGTTCATTATTCAGGAGGATGCAACCAAGAATATGAACATTGATTCTGATTGTAATGCCTTTGTTGGTACTCTATTTGCCCATAGATAGCATAACAGACTTGGTCATCTATCATTTAAGAGGTTAGATGTGTTGAAGGATCAATTGTTAAAAGATTTTGCAAAATAAATTCAAACCTTCCTTGTTATATCAGTCCTCTGCCAAGCAGATGAGATTATCTTTTGAATCAAATAATAATATGTCCAGCAAAACCTTTTATTTGGTGCATTGTGATATATGGGGACCTATCATGTTCCATCTCATTCAGGCTATAGATATTTTCTGACCTTGGTTGATGATTGTTCAAGGTTCACCTGGCTCTATATGTTAAAACAAAAATCTGATGCTATAAATATTGTCCAGCGATTTTTTGCTATGGTGACTACACAATATAATGCTGTTATTAAGAAGTTTAGATCATATAACGCCAGTGAATTATCCTTTAAAGAATTTTTTGCTAAAAAGGAAGTGATACATCAGCTTAGTTGTGTCTGTAGTTGAACGCAAACATCAACACTTTTTGAATGTGGCTTGAGCATTTTTTTTTTCAATCAAGAGTCCCTATTAAATTTTGGTCTGAATGTGTAATGACAGCAGCCCACCTCATCAATATAACTCCATCCCCTCTTTTGCAGCTCAAAACATCTTATGAGATACTTCATGGTCGTCCTGCCACTTATTCTTTCCTCAGATTTTTTGGGTGCCTAGCATTTGCCTCCTCACTCACAGCTCACATGAACAAATTTCAACCCAGAGCAAGGCCTTGTGTGTTCTTGGGATATCTCCCTGGCATCAAAGGCTACAAACTTCTTGATGTCAATTCAAAATAAATTTTTACCTCAAGGGATGTTGTATTCTATGAGAATATCTTTCCTTTTCATACTATTGTGGAAGCTGACAAAATGTTAGAACCCTTTCCTGATTTAGTCTTACCAACCCCTTCATTATCCATTCATCATGGTGACATTATACAACCAGATAATCCTTTTCATCAAGATGAATCTTCTCCTCATAATTCTCATTATTCTATACCTCCTGTTCCTTCACCTAATGTCTTTCCTTCTGAGTCTCCTGTTTCTCTCCCACATAATGATGTGAACCTTCGAAAATCCCAGAGAGCTTTAAGACCTCCAACTTATCTCAAAGACTTTCATTGTAATCTGATTTCACATTCTAATCACTCAAACCCTCTTCCCCTTCATCATATTAAAAATTTCCTCTCCTATAACAACATATCCAATCATCATAAACACTTTATGTTGAATATTTCCTCCCAACCTGAACCACACTTCTTTTACCAAGAATCCAGGCCCCTCATTAGCGTAAAGCTATGAAGTTTGAACTTGATGTTATGGAAACAAATCACACCTGGTCCATTATTCCATTGCCTGCTGCGAAACATTTTGTAGGCTACAAGTGGATTTAAAAGAATAAATATAAGTCTGATGGTTCACTAGAAAGGCACAAAGCATGTCTTATAGCTAAAGGATACACACAACAGGAAGGCTTGGATTATTTTGACACTTTCTCTCCAGTAGCAAAGACTGTGACAGTCAAAGTAATGCTTGCTCTTGCAGCCTATCATGGTTGGTATTTGTTTCAGCTAGACGTAAACAACACCTTCCTCAATGGTGATTTGTTTGAAGAAGTTTACATAGACATTCCCATTGGTTATGAGCTCCACAAATATGTTAAAAAGAGGGGAAGCTGGTATGTAAATTGGACAAGTCCATATAAGGTCTCAAGCAGGCTTCCAGACAGTGGAATTCTAAGCTCACTTATACTCTCATTCATCATGGTTTCACTCAATCAAAGGTAGATTACTCCCTATTCACGAAATGCTCTGGTGATTCCTTTGTTGCACTATTAGTTTATGTAGATGACATTGTGATCACTGGACCTAATATTCATCATATCAACTCCCTAAAATCTTTTTTGCACTCTTAGTTTAAACTCAAAGACTAAGGCTGTTTGAAATATTTTCTTGGAATTGAGATTGCATTCTACCTCAGGCATTGTTATTTCACAAAGACAGTACACCTTACATCTGCTTGAGGATACTGGTTATCTGGATTGTAAACCAGTAAGTAGCCCCATGGATGCAAAGATAACCCTCAGCTTACATGATGGTGATCTGTTACCTGATGCTTCCCATTTTAGGAGGCTAATTGGAAGATTGATATGCTTAACTCTTTCACGAATAGATATAACTTTTGCAGTGTACAAATTGAGTCGGTACATTTCTCAACCCAGGTTACCACATCTTAAGGTAATTCATCATCTTCTTTGATACTTTTTTCGATACTTTAAAGAGAGTCCTAGCCAACGTCTCATTTTCTCTTCCCAAACCACGTAATCTGATAGTTCTCCAACCAATGTTATCAAACTTCGAGCATTCTCTAATGCGGATTGGGGTTCTTGCACCGACACTCGTAAATCAATGACTGGTTTCTGGATTTTCATTGGTGAATCCATGGTTTCTTAGAAATCTAAGAGACAACCCACTATACCTCGCTCATCGGCTGAAGTCGAATATAGAGCTTTTGTCGCCATAGTTAGTGAAATCATTTAGATTAATCAATTGTTAATTGATTTTCAAACTAATGTTACTCCTCCAGCTATCCTCTATTGTGACAATCATGCAGCGATTCAAATTACAACTAATCCCATTTTTCATGAGCGAACAAAGCACTACAAAGCACATTGAGATCGATTGTCTTTTCATTCGTGATAAAATTACTGTTGGAGTAGTTAAACTTCTTTCAATACGTTCACAACATGAGTTGGCTGATGCTTTTACTAAACCATTACTTGCTTCAGCTCTTATTCCATTGTTAGTCAATAGGTGTGTAAAGAACATATACCACACATTTTGAGGTTGAGTATTAGAGTTAAATCATTCATCTCTTTTTTCATGTGTATAGTTAGTTAGTTAGTTGGTTGATTTGTTAGTTAGTTTACTTCCTCTAGTTGGTAATTAGTTAGATAATCATTTCTCTGTCTATTTATACATGCATTGTAAATCCATTTGATATACTAATCTTTTTGATGAAATAAATAATTAGGGCAATTTTCCCTTTCTATTCTGTTAGCTACTCCCTTCTGGTCCTAACCTTAGAAACTCGAACATATCCTTATCTGAAAAAGGTATTTAATTTTAGGGACTAGACTTTTCAGTACATACAGCCTCTCAACATTTTGTTATAGCCTTGAAATATGTCTACTTCTCACTATAACTCTTTAACCTTGGGCGTAGCCCACTTTTGGAAAAAATGTAGCTTAGACTTCCCAATGCGAAGCCTCATGTAGAAGAATTGCCTCTTCTAACCCTGAAGTGAACTAGGTTCTTCAGCACTTTAAACCACGCTTCGAAGAGAGGTAGATGAAGTTGTTCAAGATAGGTAGGTGCTTCAATTCTAGGATTTCCCTAGAAAAGTTGTGGCTGTACAGATATAAAGACAACACAATATGATAACATTTGTTAATAGTTGCCAATCGTTTGAGCTATTCCCTGCAGAGTGATGTCATATGTATTGAAGAGCATAAGAACAGAAAGTGCAACAACCACCTAAAACCTCTTTTCAGTAAGTCCCTAAATATAACCATCTATGCTGACTTGTTCGAATTAGACATGTCTTCTTTCTTGAGGATCTTTACCTCGAACCTATCTAGCAACATGCCTAGTGATAGAAATAATAGTTTGTTACTTGTATGAATAGGCATCGTCGGGCACCTCTAGATATGGGTCCCTTCCTTGGACCGTTTGAGAGTCCCTCAGGTATCTAGTTGGGGTCTTGTTCTTTCTCCTTTGTCTTCCTCTTTACTGCAAGATGCCTTAGGGTCCTAAGTCACCCAAGCTCCACATCACTCTTCTCATCGTTCATACCGTATTGGACAATCTATCTTACTTAAATAGTAACGAAAGCTATGATTAAAAAAGGAAAATGCTAATGCCAAACCTCTCAGTCGGGGTGCTCGAGCTCTCTAATTATTAGGGATTGGTGAAGGTAAAAGTAAATTGTGAAAATGAAATGTATTTACATGGGTTAAATGAACAAACACTTAATCCTAGCTATTGGATCTCGTCCATCGAAGAACTTGACCCGATAAAGCACGATTTCTTACATTTATTATGTCATAATGATGTAATTGTACAAGTCCTATAGAGTATGACACACAATCTTTCAGAGGACATGAATATCTCAAACTAACATTACCCCACGCATGTAGAAACCCATGCAAAGTTCACCTAGCCTCAACACCTAACCTCAACCTTGAGCTTAAGCTATGGGGTCTATCGATGATGCCATATTACTTGCAGGCCAAATTTAGAAGGACTTGGGTCCCTAACCACTTTTGCTCATGCATCATTGCGTCCCCAAGGTGATTCACTTAGCTCGGGCATAAACAAGACCCAACTCTTTGCCAACCGTTTGATCTCCTTGATCGTCGTCAGGGTTCCAGATATGTATTGGCCAGGGGTTCAACGTCCTTCACGTGAAAATGTCTCACTTTACAATGATCCTTTAAGCACAATTGATGTTCTAAGACCACTCACCATTCTAGTACTCTTCAAGTATTCTAATTCTTATGAGATTACACATCCCCAAGTTCTAAATGAACTAACCTTCATTCAAAATTCATGTATGATTTATAGCCTTATGCATATATTATCTCCAATTGTTTTTTGATTTTAGCATTGAAGGAACTATAAGAACAACTCCTCTACCTTTTTGCAGGTAGTTTAAATGTCGTGTTTGTACTCATCCCTCGTGTTTTCCCAACCGAGGTTGGGTATATCTAAGTATGATTTTTAGTAGAATGAGTTGGCCATATACATTGAAGATAAAAAAGAATGAGACGAGAAAATAAGAAATAAGGGAATTATTGCACCATAGTTTGTCTCGAGTAGCAAATTAGTCTTAAAACTTTTTTTTCAACTTTTCAAAATATAATTGGTTCTTAATGGCTGAAATAGTTCAATACTCCAGTTAAATGGATGTGTACCTCGCATGTCCAATTTAAAAAAAATTTATTTTTCTTTTGTCTTGCAAGCTAGTCTAACATTTGAAGTGATACATAAACCCATGAGTGTTACTTGACAATTTAACTATCCAAATTTTCGTTGAGAAACCTTCTGTTACACACAGGTTAATGGAGATTCTTGCGGAGGATGTTGATGGCGATCTGCTGCTGCAACAGAGCGGTCAGAAGATGGATTTTTACAGTGGTGTCAAGCTCTAGGTATAAGTAAGCAAATGAAAATCTGGGCCCTTATATGTAATGGTTATAATTCCTGTATGGAGATGAAATAGGTGAAATATTTATGCAAATGGAATAGTTCAGCTGCTATGAGGGAAGGCAATGGCGGCAAGTGGATGTATTTTCTCATTTTGGGAGGTGGAGTGAGGTGAAGAAGATGAAGCACGTGGGCGATGATAGGGAGAAGTAGATTTTCTGTTTCTTTTTCTCTTTTTCTTTTTTTTTATTTTAATTGTGTTATTTAGGAAAATATACATTTACCATTTTACCCTTTTAATATGGTCCAAATCAATTTTTTTTTAGTCAACTAATGGACTATCCATCCATTTGTGCTTTTACTGTAATGAAATGAAAGGTTTGAGATTGTTAATAACACAAATTAGGTAAAATCTACAAAAAAAAAATAAAAAAATAAAAGGTTTGGAACTGAAACTGCAATTATCCTTTTATTGTTTAAACATCATTTTGATAGTTAAATTGTCAAGTAACAC
>CAIGRK010257646.1:0-27134 GCA_903798315.1 Fraxinus greggii | reverse complement strand
AACAATTCCTCCCAGTAGCTTGCTGTATTAGAATTGTTTATTGAGCCTTTATTCTCTGTTGGTGAAGCTGATGCTTCCTCTTCTGCTGCCATTTCTGCTTCATCAATGTACTCAAAATTTGCTACCTGAGACATACAAGTGAATTGAGCTTCATCCAAACAAAGCCCCAAGAGTAAAATAGAACTAATAGATACATTACAAAGACAGCTTCCAGCATGAAAAGAGAATATCAGCACCAAGTCTCCTATGCTAAATGCAATAAAATGAGATTTTCTTAGTATACTCTGAAATTCAAACATTTGTCAAGTATTTTGCTCAATATCTCACTAATATGTTCATATCATCCATTAAATTCCATAGGAATAGGAATATATTCTGTAACAAGATGCATTTGGCAAAACCTGGCGATATCCCACAATAAAAACAGACAAGATTTTCATATACCATTTATGTTATAGATGCTTTCAACCAAATCTAGTGAGATCCTATGGAATCTCGACCAGAGATCTAAGAGTGTGGGTAAGATTGAAAGTACCGAGAAAAGAAAAGGCCTATCAAATTGGTATCCGAGCAACCATTAGGGGAAATTATTGGCAAATGAGGAAAGCAATTAGAAGAAGGGGCTGAAGAAAAGGATGGCGGAGATCCAAATTGAATTGCAGTCCAAGTTAGAGCCAATGAGATCTAAATTTCCCAAGGTACATGTGAGGACCCTGTAGCTCATGAGCTCATGATGGAGAAGTTTGATTTGATGACGTATAAATGGGAAAATCAGGAATTGGGAAGGAAGGAGAAGGAATGCTGGCTTTGATTCAAGGCATTAGCCTCACCATTGCAGTTCGAACTGATACTGGAGGGCCATTTTAAAAATGACTCCAATCAGTAATTAAAACTCACGTGATAAATCCTAATGAACTGGCCTGCACAGTGAAAATGACCAAGGGGCGGAAGAAACAAACCACTTCCTTGCACAGCCCACAGCAGATTGAGCCCAAATTGAGGGAAAGGCGCACTAACTACATAGAACCCCAATCACCAGCTGCAATCAGGTACCAAATTCATTTTATCCTCCATCAATATATCTCCAGATTCTCCACCGACCACTAATCAAATGGCTTCCTAATGCAGAACTGGGAAGTACGGCGGAATAGTTGAAGTAGAGGCAGCAAAGGTGAACAAGACTCCGAGCAATCAAGTAATTCTCATGTTGGGATAAGCACTACAGAAACCATGCAAACCCAACGATTTCTCAACAGCTTGAGGACATGGAGAATTTTGAGGTGCGGCTGATAGATAAGCCTCCATAGACTTTCATATGGAAGGACGTCCAGGCGGCATAAATGGTTATATTTAGCAAGCACCAGCGCGGAAAGAGTGAAAGGAAGATTTGAAGATGAATAAAGGCACTAGCATATGTAGATAAAGGGAAGGAAATTCAATTAAGGCATCCAAAAATTAAGAGTAAAACTTGAGAGTGAGACAACCTCTCGAAAGCTAACCTGGTGTAATTCATTTCCTTTTGCATTGTAATTCAATGTTGTTTCAAATAAAATATATATGTGTATACACACACACATATATATCAAATCTCATCTACTGTAACCCCTACTGCAATTTAATTTGGATCTCCTCCATCGTTTCCTCAATCCTTCCCAATCGATCTCACAATTGATTTTCCTTGATAGCCATAAATTTTAAGAATGGTTGATTTGGTACCAATTTGATAAGTTCATGATTGTGTTGCTGTTGGAACACGAATTAAATGGGATGGAACATTCTATGATGGAATGAAAATGTACAGAGTTGTGATTAAGAACTGCTATTGAATGTAAACCAGTTGTAAATTGTACGAATTTGTATTTTTTTATTTTTAAATTGTACTAATGTAAATCCTATGATGAGATGAAAATGTAAGGACTTATAGTACGGCTTTTAGAGTTGGTAGTTCTCAAGTTTGTTCAGAGTGGCAACATTTGTACTATCATTCCTTTGCTCATTCTTTGGTTCTTATAAATTGCAAGGAATAAAGCAAAACACCATGGTACAGCTATGGAGCATAGGAGGATCATACAACAAGTATATCAGACGATTTTCATTCTTCACACAAGCCGTTTATTTCGGTTGTGCGCTAGCAAGGGAACTTGGATATCATCATTTTATATGCCCTCACCCACCCCCACCTTCTCCTCCTTTAATGGTACGCTCTATGGATGGGATCCTACAAAATCAATACTGATGAGTGCGTCAGGGATGATTTTGCTAGTGGTGGTAACATTTGGATCACCCTGAACGATGTATTTGTACATTTTTCTCATCCTATGGTGTTTGTCCTATGCTCGAGGTCGAGCTACGAGCCATTCTTGATGGGATACTTATTGAACATCAACTTGGTCCCTCGGGTTATAGATAAAGTCGTATTCTACAACTATCGTTCATTGCATTACACTTGAAGGAGGTCTGTGATCTATCCAAGCTAGTCTCTTTCGATCAGGACACTGTTTCTATATCTACTGAGGGAAATCAGGTAGCTGACTCACTAACTATAGAGGAATGAAAGGTATGTTTCTATCAGAAGTACAGTTCCCTTCACCTGCCCAAGAACTTCATACCATAGTAATGGAGGTTAGGTATATGTCCTCTTCGTTGTACTTATTTGTTTTCATTTATATCATGATAAGGTAATCCTAACCCACTCTATGCTGATTTGGTAGAGCCTAAAACACAGTGGGACTGTGATGGAACTTTATTAAAAAAAAAAGTAAGAGTTACAATGACAAGAAATGAATGATAGCAAATTGTCAGCTTTCAAGAAGCAATCTCTCAGCTAAATTTTACTCTTAATTTTAGGATGTCTCGACTGAATTCCCTTCCGTTATTTATATTGGTTCCTTTATTCATTCCAAAACCCTCCCTTCATTCTTTTCACATTGTTGCTTGCTAATTGTAACCATTTGTGTCACCTAGATGTCCTTCCCATGAGAAAGTGCAAGGATGTTTATCAATATTAGCTAAATGACCAATTTTTAGTAGCCAAATTGAAATGTCAACTCGCGAAAACTTTCGTGAAAAAAGCAATTTTAACTGCAAATGTCCATTTTATTTTATTTTTAAACAATGGTCATCTTCCTCAATGTATTTACAACTTCTCAGCATTTATATCTCCATCTTTTCAACTTATCATGCCAGTGCCCACGCCGCCAAACACTTTCTGCCAACACTATGGTAAAAATTTTGCTCAACATGCTAGATGGCTCATCAAGCATAATTTTTTACACCCTCTTCTAATATGGATTGATGGAATTGGGTGGATCTGTATATGAACAAAATCCGAGGAAGATGTAAATCTTACTAAAGAGACTCATATTGGAAACAGGATCTAGTAAGTAGATCAACATATGGACTTGCATGGCTTTGTAGATCTATATCAATGGATGACGTATAGATATTAGATGGAACAATTTAGAGGGTAAAATCACACCTTCCTTAAACGATGTAGATCTACAAACTCTGTAGCACGGACACTTCATTTAAGGTAGCGTGTCCGTGTCCGACACGTGTCGGACACGAGTCGAAATCGACACTTCTCGGACACTCTACCGTAATCATTTTTCTTTTTATATTAGAAATATTATATATTGTTAATTCAAAATTATTAGCAACTAACAAATAGTTACTCATATTTAAANCTCTGTAGCACGGACACTTCATTTAAGGTAGCGTGTCCGTGTCCGACACGTGTCGGACACGAGTCGAAATCGACACTTCTCGGACACTCTACCGTAATCATTTTTCTTTTTATATTAAAAATATTATATATTGTTAATTCAAAATTATTAGCAACTAACAAATAGTTACTCATATTTAAAAGATTTCAACAAGAAAAATTTATAACAAGTATAAAACTAAATTTACACTATAAAAATGAAAAAAATTTAAGAATTTAATCAACGTGTCGATGATGTGTCGTGTCTGTAATTTTTTTAAAAATCGCGTGTCGGCGTATCCGACACGTATCGTGTCGGACACACGTGTCCGTGTCGGTGCATCATAGTCTACAAATGAACATGAATGGGTTTAGCACGGATCTTTTGGTACCTATACAGATTGGAGAGAAAAGCCCTTGGACAAAGGCAAGGAAGATGAAGGGTATTTTGGGATATTTGAAGGTGAAAATTTCACCTGTTTATGAAAAAAATGACATGTAAATATAGGGAAAACACATAATTTGTTATGTGGTTCTATAACTAAATAATTATTGGCAAGACAAACAACAAAAGAAATGACATCGGAGTAATTCATGAACCTTAAAAGCCTTCAAAAATCCATCTTCTTCTTCATCTTCCAGCGTAGCCTCTTCATCTCCAACTTGTTCTCGGTTAAGTAACCTAACATTAAAATAACTTCAATTGTGAAATGAAATAAATTGGTTACTATCACAAAACATAATAGAGGAGGAAAAAATGTTACCTATCAATTGCAGCGTCATCATAATGAATATGTCTAGATTTTCCCGATTCATCAATATCATCAGCAAATAACTCCTTCGCACCATACCTTATGATATCATCCAGTTCTTCCTACATCAGAACCAAAACAGCTCAGCAAGAAAAACAATCTACTATCAATCAGGTAAGAATTGATTTCTTTATTCACAATTTGAAAAGGCTGCTGATTTATTTTGATGATTAACTGAAATACAAGAGAACTATCTAAATCGCCACATAGAAATAGCCTTGCAACAACTCCCAAGGACATTCACTCATGAACAATTGTAAACTAGAGAAACTCTTCAAAGATCTAGACAAGAAGTGTCCACCTGTAATAAACTTCAAAATGCCAAATATGCACTTGTAAGAAGGGCATATATACCAGTATGCATTTTGATGTGTATAAACAGCTGTGGATTCTCTCGGTTGCTTAGCAGCATTGAACACGTGGTCCAGGTTCAACTCAACTGAAAAAGGCTTTATCCCATAATTATTCTTCTTTCCTACTCTGTTGTAATAAGAGTTGCCTCCACACTCAGATAACAGAGGTTCTTAATCCTTTATAATTAACCCATTCTTTGAATTTAGCTGAACCACTTCCTCTCAATTTTCCATTTATACTATCCCCATGATTTCTGGATCAAAGATAATGCTGGATAAGGTGATATCATTGCCTGTAGTGTCTCAAATGAGAATTTTAAGAGAGCTCAAGGACATGAAATGTACACTTCATAACAAATTTTATGCCTTTTTAAGGGCAAATAAAATGAAATAATTTGAGAGACGAGATCTGATAAAGTGAAAATTGGAAGCTCTTTAAGAGATTATTTATAATACGGGTGGAAAGAAACTCAATGAAGCCTGAGGCACTGAACGAGTCGTAATACCTATGTGGCAAAGTTGAACAACAGAACAGAAACATCAATCTCACATCATCCAAAAAATAACCACAAGGATCATTTCCTTTATGCTACAGTGTAGTTCTGGTTGACCAAAAAAGAGCGCAGAAAGAGTATAAGCCCAGAAAGGAGGAGAAAGATGGGAAGGCATTAAGCAGAAAGGCACTTTCAATTGATCGTCGATGAAGAGACTTGTCTTTGAGCTTGCTAACTTGGAAAGAGCCAGATTTTCTATTTTGGTAAGTACACATTAATTGGGCATTTATCCATCAACCTCAGACTTTTCTAACCCTTTATTAATTTCAGAGATAAAGTTTTCGAAATTCCAATGACGAAAGATCAACTCATTTACTCTTACTAAACTTGGCTGTAAAGAGAGTACAGCTTACATTTAAGTGACAAAAAAAATATCTTTGAAGCATGCCTAATAGAAAGATAACATATCCCTATAACTCAAACTTTCTCATCAATATATCAGTAGACGTACATATACACCAGAACAACTCATAAGTTCAATTTTGCTTGCTCACATGCACAACGGGCAATCGCCAAAAATACTTTGGGTCAAGTCTGCAATAAAATAAAAGGTTTGATACCTTGACTGCAATTCTCCCTAATAATAATAATAATAAGAAGAAGAAGAAGAAGAAGAAGAAGCAGAAGAGGGTACCAATTTTATTATGCATAATAAAAAACAAATCGGTGTTGTTGGTGTAATAGGTAGATCCAATTCAAACCAAACTAAGAACTGGACGTATAACTGCTAAGAGATTTTTCAAAACAGTACAATGAAGGTGAGTTGCATGTGGATAAAAAGGCTAACATTTTAGATTTTCATGCAGCAATATTTAAACCTAAATTGTGATTTGAGGTAAACGTCCACATTATTGTTGCTTCATTTAATATATAAAATAATGCAGAATGAGCTAAAAATCATTATGTCGTAAGAAATGAAAAAAGAGATATAAACAGGGACTCCAATAAAGGTAACTAAATAACAAAGATGCCTCCCCTCATTTCAAAAATTATGGAGAAGCCGTTTTAAGATCGGTTTTGCACAAAAAATTCCCTCTTTCCCAGTTTCAAGGCCTTTTTCAGGAGAAAAATGCTTAATACCTACCCTACTATTATGATTTATTTTTATTTTTTATTTTTTTAAAAAGAGTGATCTTCCACAGGCCCTCCCAGGCCAATTCCCCAACGTAGCCACTTCCCCCAGGGTGCTTGGGTTGCTTGGGAGTGGAAACTAGCTTGGGGGATGGAGGAAGATGATTTTTATTCTCTTTTTGCTTTGTACGAAGATTTAGGTCTTAAAACATTTTTTTTATGGAAAAAAAAAGCCTAAAACTGTAAAAGGGGGAATGTGTTATGCAAAATAAACCTCACAGGGAATTTTTATAATTATTTTGAATACAAGTCGGGACAGTTACCTCAGAAGATGTCCTTATAATTGTCTTAAAAAAGAAACTAACAATGAGAATGAAAGGATATATCAAAAGTGCGTGCAACCATGACCTTCCAACAAAATATAAATTTCATGCAACTGTGATAGTACCTGGATGTAAGATCATGCATCCATTTTATGTTATTCTCTTAAATTGTTTTAATTAAGATCAACATATATGGTTCCTACGCCCATGAAATGCACAGGTTGAGAGGTCATTGAAGATATTGAGACAAAATGTATTGTAACTTGTATATAATTCTGCAAATAGAAAATACTCTCAACTTGTTTCTCATATATATATTACACTAATAGTCTAATAAGGAAGCAGATGCTTTAATTATGGATTATCATACTGACAATTAATACTGTAAATTTGACAAAAAGCAAAACCATTTACTACATTATACTCTTACGACTCAGCACAAGCTTTCATGTGATGAAATCATATATTATTTAGTTGTTTAGGACAATGTTAAAAGACAAATGGAAAGAACTAACCAGATTGTTAAAAGAAACCAGTTTATTTTTCCTTGCGGAAATTGACAGTTTTACAGTTGTACTAATGTATATTTAGGCAGACTATCTATACCTGATTAATGTTTTGTGTCTTGAGCTTTCCAACAACTAGATGCTCGAGAATCATTTTCTTCTTAGTCAGCTGCATCATCCTTTCCTCAATGGTTCCTCGTGTTACAAGTCTGTAAATCATTACCTGCACGAAGTAAAAAATTGCAACCATATGCATAAGCCATGAAGGCAACAAGAGGATTCTTCTGTGAAGAAGTGTTTAACCTTATTCGTCTGTCCAAGTCGATGAGCTCTTGCCATTGCCTGTAAATCAGCATGAGGATTCCAATCGCTGCAAAATTTTGAGATTCAATCAACAGGCTATGACAAAGGATCAACATATGCAAGCACGAGGGAGACTACTAATTGACAAAAAATTTTATTAATGTATATTATTGTTGCTGGGAATGCATATTCAATAATAATTTTAATAATGATTAGGCAGACACGATGGGCAGTGCCAAATAATGTTTTTAGAAGTTTCCAAAAAAATTCAAATAGATCTATAGAGAGATAAAAAGCAACTAGATAACAGAAACAATCACCTTTTGAGTTAAAGTGATATTCTACAGTAACCCCATTACTATCCTTGGTCCTCCTACAACTATGTGAACATTTCATGTATTTATTCTCAGTATTACTTGTCCAAAATTCTAAATTGTGATTTAACCCTTCTTTTGTCTTATCAACGAAGAACATACACCGACAGACCTCAGCTTGAATATGTTGTTTATGCTAGTCTATGACAAGTGCGAAAAGATAAAAATCTAAGACAAAACCTTGATGCAAGCCTATACTGAAAGGGAAATCTCTACTGCTAAGTCCCCAACATCTTTCACTTACAACTGCTCCATCATAGATGTCCTTAATGATTTCTATATCCTTTCATTTCTTTGTATTTTTTACAACTGCTCCATCATAGATGTCCTTAATCATTTCTATATCCTTTCAATTCTTTGTATTTTCTCTATCATATTCAATTTCTTAATTCGTCCTAACATGACTTTCTAGAACCGGTTTAAGTAATGTGTGCAGTATAAAATCCTTCTCTCTGGCGCCCACCATTACACTTCCTCAGACACTATCATCAGATTTTTCTGGATCCCTAAAACCATATGCGAGTTTTGTTTCTTTTATTTAGTTCTTCTCTCGACCAATCTGCTAAGTAAGTAGATGGCTTACATAGAAAATCTTCCTAGAATGAAGCTAAACTAATTTTTTGTATTCTTTGACCTATATGTTAATCTCTATTTAATTACCATCTCCCACTATTTCACACTATGACTCACGACCTTAATACCTACACAATTTTTACAATTTTGAATTTCTCCTTGTTCTTGTAGATAGGCACAATAATACTCTTTCTCCACTCATCCGGCATCTTTTCACTCTTCAAGATCTCATTAAACAATTTTGTCAACATATAATACCCATCTTGCCTAAACACTTCCATACTAAGATATGAATTCCATATGGGTCAATGCTTTCCTCATCTAGATCCTCTTCACAGCTTCCTTCACTTGAAAAACTTAAAATTCTTCTAGTAGAATTAACAATACTGTCTATAGTGAAGTTCGACAAATCCTCCGCACTATTCTTTCAACAAATGAATATCATCAAAATCCTGTGGTATTTATTATTTAATGTTAGCTGGTATTGAACCCCATATATCTATAGTTCTGTCAGTAACAACTATGGACTTGGGTTCACTGCTCAGATGCAATAGCTTTGGGAGCAGCTAGGGGGCAAAAAATAAAATATATATATATCAATTTCAGTTATGCAACTACACAAGTTTATTTCAGTTGATACCCATCACTCACCTAGGTCAAAATACATCCTTCGGAAATATTGAATTTAATCATCCAGCAGTGAAAAAGTTACTTGATGTATGTTTAAAAGAATAAGTTGTATTGAAGAAAGCGAGGAACATAAAGGAGCAAACAGAGAGAGAGAGAGAGAGAGAGAGAACAAAAAAACCAAAAAATTCCTAAACAAGCTCGTTAAAAGTCCATCCACCAGTAGATATAATCTACCAATAATGTTCCATACACAAGTCAGAACGGACAGAATAAAGAAATTGATACAGCGTAGAATTCTCGATAACTCAGGAGGAGAAAATGCCGTTGAACCATAACTTGCAAATTTCACCTGTCATATATGATTACTGTGTCCGCAGTTGCAAGGTTTATGCCTAAACCACCAGCTCTAGTAGATAGCAGAAAACAGAATCTGGATGAATTCTTTGCATTAAACCTATCTATTCGAATTTGTCTTTCTGCTCCACCAACCTTTCCATCTATTCTTTCATATTGCCATTTCTGACAAATAAAAGAGAGTTTCAGATCACATTTCCAGATACCTTCTTCTCATATGTAAATTAAATTAAATAAACCTAATTCACCACCCATACCCTATGACTACAATAGTCTTCTAATAAATCCAACATATGCTGAAATTGAGTATATATCAGAACTCTGTGGCCCTGCTCTTTAAGTTTGACCATCATCTTGTCCAAAAGTTGTAATTTTCCAGAGGATTCCAGCAGTTGCCTGCCACGTATATAATTATCCGAATTAGCAGTAGTAGTGACTATAAAAAAAGTGAGACAAAAACAAGTTTGAGAAAATAATTGAATCTAAAAGCAACAAGCACATCTTCCCATCTTTTAAGATGAAGTCCATCAAGATAAGACTCAAGGTGCTGCATATCACAACTTCAACAAGCATTCCAGTAATTCCCATATGAATTCTCATTTTTGGCTAAGCAAACCCATTATCTAATCTATCAACAATAAATATGAGAAATTTGAAGACAGATGAACATATTACTTGTCAAACTCATTATTGTCCTCTGGTTCAACACCTTCCAGCATAAAGGGGTGACAACAGAGCTTGCGCAGTTCCATAACCACATTTATAAGGGAAATCTAAGAATCAACAAAGTTCAAGTAGATTAGAAGTTTTTGTAAAATAAGATGACAGGTTTCATTATAACATACTAAGAATTACATAACATGTCAACTCACCTGGGCACCACTCTTTCGAGTTAGTATCTGATAGTTACGAGTCAAAATTGCTTTGTAATATTCCTTCTGCTTACTGCTCAATTCTACACGCAAAATTAGTTCCTTTTTAGGTGGTAGCTCTTTCATGACATCTTTCTTCACTCCTATAATCAGAAAGGGAGAATGATTCACAGCTAAAACAATTCAAAGCAACACAAAAGAATATTAGAGATTACCAAACCCTTGTACATCTGTCAACTTATCAAAAACCTTGGGTAAGGCCTACCAAAGAACATAGAAATAACAATACCTCCATAGCTAAGAACAGAACTACGAATGCTAACCATCTCATTTGCATTTATATAAGACATAGAAAGTAGCTTTATAAGCAATCCAGTCAACCAACAACAGGAATCATACTGGGAAAGTAAGCTAAAGGAAGTTGATGTAATGGGGGAAAGGGTACCAATAAAAAATGTTACAGATTAAAACTACTGATTCAAACTCACAAGATAAGTTACAGAAACATACTTCTAAGGAGATGTGGTGCCAACATTTTATGAAGCCTCAAGATCTGCTCCTCTTGATTGATATCCTTGAATTCCTCCTGGAACTCCTCTAAACTACCGAACTGCCATATAAAGGAAATGACAATTATAACATCAGGGTTCAGAAATAAAGTAGCTTCAAAGAAGTCACACAACACTTACCTTCCCAGCATCAAGGAAATGCATAAGCATGAAAAGTTCATCCAAGTTGTTCTGAAACGCAGGAAGCCTACGGTTATTGAAGTACGGAACTAAATAGAACTAGGAAGTAATTAATGCTAATCAGCTGGCATACAGTAAATGATGTATTCAGGAAAGGTTATGCCAAAGGGTGGGGAAATCCTCCCCAAAGAGAAGTAAAATAACATCAAATTAATAATTTGTTAGACAGACTAAATAGTTCAGATGCTGTAGCACAGTAGTAATACTAACATGGATATGGAAAGAAGCAAACGTTCAAAACTGTCTAGCCAAAAAGATAAGATGGATTGACTTGTGTAAATAAGAGTAATATCAAACTGAAGTTGAACGATTTAGTTGTCGCTCGTGAGTTATATATAATACAATCAAATACCTAAATGAGATTACTAGAGTAAAAACACATTCTTACTTCTACTAGTAGATTTATCCAAGCCCAAGCTACAACAAAATCGTACAACAAACTCAGATAAAGTAGTGTTAAGTAGGGTATTGCATAAACATCAGTAATTCTTGCTATAATCACAATAATAGAATGTAGGCAAATGAAGCAATAATGATGCACTTCCATTATGGTAAAATCTCGATCAAATGTATTCTGAAAGACAAAAACAACAGAACAGCAGCTGAGACCCTGCACAGATTATAATGGAATTTGTCGATAAACCTGAAGGGGTGTTCCAGTCAATAGAGTACGGTGTCTAGTAGAGTACTGCTTCAACGAAGAAAACAATTTGGAATCCTTGTTCTTGAGGCGATGACCTTCATCAACAATCTACATGGTGAAACCAGTATATTTTAAGATAGCCATAAATGGACACAAATAATACACAGAAGCATGCATAGATTTACCATGCACTGCCACTTAATTGGTTTTAGTGAAGTTGTATCCATGTTAATCATTTCATATGATGTCAGAAGGACATCAAATTTTATCCTGTCTTGATTGCTTTCACTGACAGCTTGACTGGATTTCTTTTTCTTGCTCTTCTGAGTTTTAGGATAGTAGAATTCATATTTCCTGATCATAGAACGAGCTTGGGCAGTGCCAACATACATCACCTGCAGCAGTTTAACTCTTGATCAAGCATGCATAAAAGCTATTTTAACGAAAACCAGAAAAATCCTGCATACTTACAACATTCATTTGAGGAGCCCATGTGGCAAATTCACGTTCCCAGTTCCTCAATGTTGAAAGTGGAGCAACTACAAGATGCGGAGAGATTTTTTCCTCAAAAAGAGAGGCTAAAAATGCAATACTTTGTATTGTTTTGCCTGCATACAGAAAAACATATAACTCATAAACAAGACCAATATAATAATCTAGCTCTAAAATTCTGCCACAGAAAGAGAGGGAGAAAGCAGGAGAGAGGAAGGATGATAGAACTGAAAGGTACTATATAATACCTAGTCCCATCTCATCTGCCAGTATCACGTGTGTCTGTTTTGACCAAGCAAAACGTAAGAAATTCAAACCTTCAAGCTGATATGGATGCAATGAGCCTTCATTTGAAACAGATTGTGATGGAGTCAGAAAAGGAAATTAAATGCACAATTTCAATAAAATTAAAACTTTTGAAGGGTGCATGTACCTCCAGGAAGAAAACCAGGACTGCTTTCATACTGTTGAAACTCTTTCAGTTTCTTCTTTGATTCTGTGGCATCATGAGCACTGATCTTCTGCTTTACTTTAGATGTTTTGTCACAACGAGACTGGATCCTTTTAAATTTTTCAATTTCTTTCTGAAAAGATGCAATGTCCGATTCCAACTCCCAATAGCACTCATCATATGAAAGCTCCTTCCATTTCACAAGATATTCTTTCTCTTCTCCTCCTCCCCTGATAATCGTTACGACATGATAACACTCAGCATAAAGACATAATTAAGAAATGGCATTACTGTCAAATGTTTGAACTATCAACATATTCACCAACAAGATCAATACGTACCGAAGGAATTGTTAAAACTCAAAATGAGGAAATGGGAGAGGACGGGTGATATTTTGGTGAAACCTCTTCATGTGTGGCAAAGCACATTCTAAGTAAAAAACATGCCTGAGCCACCTAGATTGTACGATTGACAGCATTCAACCTTTACAAGACATTTAATGCCCATGAAAGGCTAAAAGTCCAACAATATCAAAACAAAAGCTCAAATTAAATATATGCCAGTTTAAAGAGCTATTTGCTTTTCTTCTACCCAACTCAAGGAAACTTTCTTCTGCCTAATGACTTCCTAAAGTGGCCTCAACAAAGCTTTGACATCTAAACTGAGATTAATATCCAATGAATGATCAAACCCAAAACAATGAGAGTGAAATACTAGGAAGAGAATGTTAAACATGAAAACAACAAGCTGGTGAAATCAAGTTCTAGCCAGGAACAGTCCGCCATCCATTATCTGGGACTTCCTAAATTGGCTGATCCAAGCTCCACTACTCTATTTTACAACATACATCAAGTGCATCACTGATATACTACGCCTGAATTCAGCATTTAACCTCTCCCACCTCATCAGCAAGCCTATTGTTGACAGCCTCATTATACTTCAATTTGATAGTGGGCCCATGTTAACTTAGAAAATGGAGGTCCAGTTGGAGCCTCAGCCTTCTGAAATTCAAGTTTAAGCATACACCATGCTGCATATCTATACCACCAGGTGTGTGACAATTCAGCATTTTTGAGCAATCATATGCCCAGTTTGAGACAGACTCACAGCTTCCAAATATGAAGTTAAGCTTGAACCAGAGCTATAGTAGCATAGATAAACAATTACATGTTTTTAAAATAATCCAAGTTCAAGTGACAGAAAATGCACAACCCAAAACAATGCAAAGAAAAAGGTAATGGCAAAATTATTATATAGTTTTAATTTCCAAAATAAAATATTCATAAAATTCAAACACGAAATATTCCAACAAATCAAAGATCGGTTTATGAACCTGCAAGCAAGAATCCGATCAACAGTAGTCCATTCAGGTCGCAGACCAACATATTCATCCTCGGAGTTGTTCACCACATCCATTTGACGGTTGAAGTTGTTTACTTTCATTCTTAAACGAGGATTATCCTTGTATGCTTTAACAAAATCTTTTTCTGACACCCTGCAACATTGTAAGGAAGATACAGCAAAAAAAAAAAAAATAAAAAAAAAAAAAATTAAGAACAAGAGCACTAAACTATTTAAAAATATATATATTACTCTGTCGCAATAATGCAGTGACATTCTACATTTCTTAGTAAAAATGACATTTTCAGGAATGACGTCACAAGCAATTACATTATTATAATATACAGTGGTTATATTAATCTAAGCCCTCATTTGGCCCCATCATTTGGTATTATAATTTTTGGAATAGTGTTTTTTTGGAGAATGGGTGACTGAAAAAGGAAAAGTTCTTGAATTACGTGTAATATTAATTTATTTGATAATGTGTGGTAGAAAAGGTGAGAGAGAAAAATGTATTATAATTTTAATGGGGGCTAAATGGGGATCTAAATGAAAAGGGCCATACTTCAATGTTTACAATTTCAGCCAAAAAAATTGACTTGAACTAATTACATTACCCAACGGTAATTAATTAATACAGTATCTATTTACCAAAAAAATATATATATATGAAATACTGAAACTGTTAACAGTGGAGCAATAACAATAGACGGAGAAAGTATTATCACACTAGCAAGTTCAATTAGAATTTGCCTCCAATAGAAAAGGGTTAAAAAAAAAAAAAAAAAGGCACTTGTTCCAAATAATTCAGTTCAGATAATTAGTATGAAAGATCAACCATGTGCAGTGGAGGTAGGACAGTCCCTTCCACTTCACTAAATATTGTTTCACAAAGATTTGCTCGGAGCCGAGCTTGGATACACCACTCTCATCTGCAGCACTGGAACGTGTCCCGCAGTCAAGTATTTTATCCATATCATCCAGAGGGCTAACCTGTGAAAATTAGTTATGAATTAAGATAAAATGACACATAATCTCAGTTCCCAAATCTAGATTTACATGAGAAGTTAATATAAACATACACATGCAGGACACTTCCAGCTGCCAGAGAGAGGAGCTTTCAGTGGTGATTGTAAACACTTGGGATGGTAGGCATAAGTACATGTTTCGCAGCTCAATAGATTGTCATCCCTCCCACAAGCTTGACATGAACTATCCCTCTATTGACAGAACGAGTTAATATATAAAAATTAATTGTCATACCAAAACAAGTCAATACAAAAATTTGCTAGTCCTGAAAGGCATTAAAAGATATTTTGGTGTGCGTGTGTATAGTTATTATGAATTCACTGCAGAGAATGCTTATTTTAGAAAACAGGAAAAAATAAAAAAGGAAATTTGGCTACACATTATTAGCTATGATGTACTGACACGGACATGTATGTCCAACATACCAACACACGATTTTTCAAAAAAGTATTGACACGACACATCAGTTAAATTTTTAAAATTATTAATTTATAAGGTATAAATTTAGTTTTATACTTAGTAATTTCTTGTTGAAATCTTCTAAATATGCGTACTTATTTGTTATTTAATAATAACATTGAGTTAAAATTATAAAACTTTTTCTATAAAGAAAAAAATGGCCACGGTTGAATGACCAAGAAGTGTTAATATCCAGCACGTGTTAGACTCGGACAAGCTACCCTATTAGAAGCTTACATGCAACACAGATTATCAATCATGGCTGGACCATTATATCGAGCTTTAGCCCAGGATAAAAAGGTGGCCGGAATTTAGTTTTGTTTGCATCTTAAATTTAGTCAATTTGGCCTAATTAGCATTCAAATTTTTTTTCCTTCTCAATTCCCTCCCCTTCTAGGCTTCTCATATTCTTATCATGCTCTCTACACTCTTGTATGTATTTTCTAAGCATTCCTCACCTCCAGTTTTTCGCTTTATGACTTTTAAATTGTTGAGACCACATTCCTGATCAAATATTCATCCAGTTTCAGGATTTATTCACAGTTTTCTTTTGACTTTACAATCTTATATTCTGGGTATCTAAATGTGGGTGTTGTATAAATTCTTTATTTTTTAACACTATTATTTTACACTTCAGCCCACCTAAAATTTAATTCTAGTTTCGCTCTTGTTATCAGTTATTGTATCTTTAACTTCTGATATCTGTCTCAAGACTGATCTAAATGGTGAAGGCTTTGCCAGGCCATTTAGCTCCCTCGCCAGAATCGCAGAATTAGGCTAGGCAAGCCACAATGCATAAGTTGGAAACTCCAAGATTTATGCATTGACATTTGAATGATATGCAAAACTCTTCAATAATGATATAAGAAACTATAGAGACCGATTATCCAAAAGGTTGTACCTCAAGGATATATATACACACATTCAAAACAAATCAAAGAATTCAAAATCAAACAAAGATAAGATTTGAAGACGATGAGCTACACAATCCATTGTCATCCTTCGAACTAAATTAATCTCAGCTAAGTATGGCTATGAGTTTACCTTCATTCTGACTATGAAAATATATAAACAGAACACATTTACCTGAAATATTTTTACATTAAAAAATTAAATATTTGTCCACTCAATTTTCGGCAGCTCTACAAAACATTATCAAACCAGTAAAACAACTAGTATAATGTCACATGCACCACCATCAACACTTCTAACATCAACTGAGTATTATTATCTCCTTACAGCTCAGCGCTGGAAGCACCAAGGCAGAAACAGCAGTAACTAGCAGCAGCATCTTTACATTAATGGCAAATATTCACTTTCATCAAATAGCATAACCTAATAATCCCTAGTAAAAGGACTTCCTTAGGAAAGTCTTTCAAGAGCAGCAAAAAATGAAAAATCTTCTTCAATATATAATAAAAGGGCCAACAGCAATAAGCACCCAGAAGAAATAGCATAGCTGTTTTATTGTGCCTATAAGCACATTTTCATGAAAAATATGTCTGTCCGACCTTATAAGTGCTTTCTATTCTTAGAAGTAAAGAAATATCTAAACATATATATTTATAGCAATACTGCTTATGGAAATTTTTAAGCTTCAAATGAGCCATAGCATTTCTGCAATAAAAAAGTGCTCTCACAAATCTACACATGAATACAACTGCAAATAAGTTACGGTAAGTCATTCAAGACCTGAAAAAATTGCAAAATTTTCCTTTTTCAATATTTATAAAAAGTTCATGGGCCACCGCAATAAGCAGCCAAAAGAAACAGAATAAAAGGTTGTTTCATTGTGCTTATAAGTATATTTTCATCAAACATATGTATGTCAAACCTTAATAAGTACTTCCCATTCTTAGAAGTATAAAATATAAAATAAAAAAATAATTAAAACATGAAACTAAAGTAGAGTTCACCAAACATATATATTAGTAACAGTACTGCTTATTAAAAAGCTTCAATGACCCATAGTATTTCGGACTTAAAATAGCGCCCACGCATGTTTATATATAAATATAACAGCATATAAGATAGGGTAAACAAGAAGAAGATCAAATTTACCGCATCAGGCCTCTCAATTCTCTCAATTTTCTCCCGACAAGGGGCAGAACCAGATTTCTTCGTAAAAATATCAGCCTCGTCGTCCGATTCGTCTATATTGTAAATGGGCCTTCGGTCAGATCGAACCCGAAGCCTCTCAACTAAACTTGCCATTTTCTACACTCATGATCCAGAAAAGCAAAAACAAAAGATTGATTGTTATATTTAGAATTGAAAATGCGAGTAAAATGGTTAGATTTTTAAGTAAAACTGTAATACTTTCGAAAAAAGAGAGAAATCAAACCGAAGAGAAATTGCAGTGGCCTAATTCTGAAACGGCCACCTGTGCAGTGAAAAACGCACAAGTACGCTGTGGCCGCTGAACATATACACTATGAATGAAGTTGGGCGGGTGAACTTTCTAATTGGCCTAGTGAAAGCCCACATTTGCAAACATGCATAATTCAAAATGACCTCTTCCAAAAAAAAAAAAAAAACCAAATATTAGTGCCTGAAATGTTAACAAATATAGTTTCAAAAGAGGAAAATAATATAGTTGTGTGTTGCAATGGTAAATTAAGGAGAAAATGAAATGACAATTGAATAAAACATTTACATTGGAAGGTATTTTGGCTCCAATAAATGTTCCCAATTTTGAAGCAAGAAGATAAATTCTTTAGAAAAATAAGTTTGATCGTACACAAATTCTTCAAATCTTGTATTGAAGATAATGAAATCTTGACCTCCTGAGTATTTAAAAGTTTAACGATTTCAATTCTGCTTGGTGTACCTAGAAACACACCAGAGACGACACAGCGGATGGGGCCTGCCATTTTTGTAATATTTTATTCACTAGTGGGACCCACCTCCATGTGAGATTTTTGGTGCAATTCTGGTGAATTCTTTCTGATAGAATGGTTTTTTCCTTTACATAATTAGAGAACGAGTATACATTTCAAATGGCTATTAGACATCTATCTAACTAAAAGTAAAAGAGGTGGATGTCATGTATTATTTACAAGCCAGATTTAATTGATTCCCCGACAAGCCAGATTTTTCCAACTAACAAGCCATGAGAATTTTGGTCGGTTCACAAGCCAGATTTTTGGTCAGCGCAGCCATTGGTTTCTTGGGTGGGGAATCGTTAGAAATATCATAGTGTTCTTATGGTTTCTAAAATAATCATTTATCGTCATTTCCTGCCTTGTTTTTCTCTTTCTTCTTCCTATATCTGGAAATATTTTCTTCTACATTCGGGTTTTCATTTCCACGGCAGCCATCACTATCTTACCTGCACCAAACCCCAGCAATTCCGCTGTCTTCTCCAACCACTAGCAATGCACCAAAATACTATATACACAACCACCAAATTTCGACAACCATATGTTTACACAATCGAATCATCCATCACACCCACACCTCTGTTTCATAGCTCGAAAAGTCATCGCCTTCTCCACACCCACACCCCAAACCACTACAACAATCTCAAAACCTCATCCTAGAACATAAACCCATAAGAACTTAAAACCAATAAACCCAAACCAACAACCCGACTTTAACCCAACTTTCCCAACAAATTCTGTTTGCCCACATAAACGATTCTCACCATTGCTTTCTCAATCTCACTATCACCAACATCACCGATCCAAAATAGAGCCAAAATAACGAAAAGGAGCCACACCCAAGACTAGAGGCGGAGCGAAAAAAATGATGTTAGGATGGGCTGAAATTTAAAAAAAAATCGATTGAACTCGCGCCACAAGAGACTAAATTATTGACATTCACGACAAAGAGCGTATGACACTCGATGAAATAAAATAAGTTTAGATGTCTAACTATAAGATGTCCCACTTGATCTTTTTATTTTTCTTACCAAATAGAAAATGAACGCTTACCTAAAAAAATATATAAAATGATCAAATCATGATTGGAATGGGCAAATGATACATATTCACCAACGAAAAACTAAGAAATTATTTAATGAATAATGTTCTAAATAATTTTGACGATCGATCTTTTCAAACTACTGAAATCTTTGATCGAAAAACGCAATCAATAATACATCATTATAAGTTATTGTCTCAAAATACTATTTTGTATGGACAACAATCTTCTATATCACTTCATTTTATAGTGAGTGAGGAATCACATCCAAAGTTAGAAAAATCGACTAAGACTTGGTCTAAAGAAATTAGATTTAATTCATATGCATGTTTGGCTCAGTTTCAAGAATATGCTTATATATAAATAGATTTTAACAAATATTCTTTTTATTGACAAGATCAAATCTAAAGTAAGATATTCATTTTGATCATAACATCTATTTTATGGTCAAAATAAGTAATTTTTTCTTATGAGTAAGTAATATATGAAAACATACATAGTAATAACAAATAATTACTTTTTAAGTTTAGCAAAACATGCAGTATTTATAACTATTGATCAATACAAATTATTTATTATAAAATTTACTTAATTATCGTAAGTAAATTTAGTTGAACGCGCATTAAATAAAATGCCTAATTTGAAAATAAGATATTCACGTGGCACAAATGTCATGAAAATAGTATTTAATAATTGTAGTCTCATTAACAAAATTTGGATAATTGAACATAGGGCTTGGGTTTGAAAATTCAAACTAAAGTTAGGCTAACACAAATATTTGGACCAAAATTGAACAATTTATTTTAAATTTTCCATATAGGCCGAGGGTAAGGCTGGGCTATAGCCCATTCCAACCCCCACTATCTCCGCCCCTGCTATCACCAACATCACTGATCCAAAATAGAGCCAAAATAACGAAAAGGAGAGGAGATAGAGGTGATTGTCCACACCCAAGTCCAGAGGCAGAGCTAGAAAATGATGTTATGATGGGCTAAAATTTAAAAAAAATTATATGAACTCGCACCACAAGAGGCTAAATTCTTGATATTCACGACAAAGAGTGTACGACACTCTATGAAGTAAAATAAGTCTAGATGTCTAACTATAAGATGTCCCACTAGATCTTTTTATCTTTTCTTACCAAATAGAAAATCGACGCTCACCTAAAAAATATATAAAATGATCGAATCGTGATCGGAATAGGCAAATGACACATATTCACTAACGAAAAACTAAGAAATTAATTAATGAATACTGTTCTAATTAGTTTTGACAACCGATCTTTTCAAACTACTGAAATCTTTGATCGAAATACGCAATCAATAATACATCGCTATATGTTATTGTCTCAAAATACTATTTCGTGTGGACAACAATCTTCTATATCACTTTATTTTATAGTGAGTGAGGAATCTCATCCAAAGTGAGAAAAATTGACTAAGACTTTGTCTAAAGAAATTAGATTTAATTCATATGCATGTTTGGCTCAGTTTCAAGAATATACTTATATATAAATAAATAGATTTTAGCAAATATTCTTTTTATTAATAAGATCAAATCTAAAGTAAGATATTCATTTTGATCATAACATCTATTTCATGGTCGAAATAAATAATTTTTTCTTATAAGTATGAGTAAGTAATATATAAAAACAAACGTAGTAATAAAAAATTAATTACTTTTAAGTTTAGCAAAACATGCCGCGTTTATTACTATTGACCAATACAAATTATTTATTATAAAATTTGCTTAATTATCGTAAGTAAATTTAGTCGAACACGCGTTAAATAAAATGCCTAATTTGAAAATAAGATATTCACGTGGCACGAATGTCATGAAATAGTATTAATGATTGTAGTCTCTTTAACAAATTTCGGATAATTGAGCATAGGACTTGGGGTTGAAAATTCAAACTAAATTTAGGCTAGCACAAATATTTGGGCCGAAATAAAAACAATTATTTTAAATTTTTCATATGGACTGAGGGTAAGGCTCGGCTATAGCCCATTCCAACCCCCACTATCTCCGCCCCCTGCCCACGTCTCTCAGTACAAGCCATTTGTACTCTTATGCACAGTACCCCCCTCTCCCAATTTTTTTTATACCATTTAACCAATGCCTATCATTTTCTTTACCGATTTGTTTATCAATTTGACAAATTTTTTGGGCAAGTTGCATTAGGTTGATTGAACAGTGAAAATATTTGACTTTGAATGGAATTTGTGGTGGGATTTTTAGTTTCTTGCTATTCTTAAATTCAGAATACTAAATGCACAAAATTGGAAGATAGGGTGCACTTGAGTGAAAAATGTCCCATAAATTCGATTTTGAGGCAGCTTTACAAGTAATCATGAGATAACGTTGTGTAGATTCATTCAAAAAGATGAATTATAATCTGAAACTATGCCGTCATCTTTGTATAATGTTCCGCAATTAAATGTTTCAAATAGTTCTTCAAAAATTCAATTAGAATCTCTAGTATCTTCGACTTTCCCTGTAAATTAGTCACGAATTTCTACTCTGCTTGAGGAAAACTAAACTTATAAAACCATTACATGCATGCACTGTGAGTCTTCATTGTTCAATTAGGAGATTTTATTAACTCCATTATGAACAATGAATGAGGTATTGGAATATGATAAACATTACCTTGAAATTCTATAATGCTCCAACCGGAAAATAGGATTTCAGATTGGCATATTAATTGCTTCACATTCAAAGAGTATGCACACATTATATGCTTAAACAGTGAAACTTAATAGCTTTTTACTTTATGAGAAACCATAAACAGATTGCATTTGGCAATTCTTGCATTGCCAAATGCCTCCAGAAGTTGTTTTGACTACAATAAAAACAAGTAAGTGTTAGCACTAATTGCAATTTTACTGCACGGGGAGAGCTGTAATATGAAGGAGAAAAAAGTAAAAGCCATAATAAAAGGCCAAAATTTATGTCTCATCCAAGAGGAAAAAGAGTGACCAATGAAGATATAAGTTTTTGAACCCAATATAAAGTGATAAGTACGTTTTACACACTTAGTTTAGGCCACAAACATGGATAATTGTGAATAAACATATGGAATAGAGCTTAATTTGATGTAATTTGTGTTTCACAAGACTACACTGATGAATATAGCGGAAATTAGAAGAAAAATGGAAAAATGGTGAAAAATGGCAAAATTCAAAGTTTGATAACCGATTTGGAAATTCAATAGTTGCTTCGGACCACGAGATAATACTTTGAAGATTGATAGGAGACAATGTGATGGAATTAGAACTCAAAAGGGTATGGAATATGATCATAATATTATCAAAATCAATGCTCAATTGCATAAGTTATATTTCAAATTTTTAACCGAATATTGTGACCCAATTTTTGCATTGTAAACATCCGAATTGGAAAAATTATAATTCCATAAAAGTTATAGAACTTTGGGCTAGCTTTCCAACTCACTTTGAATCGCTCCAATCGGATATTGGGAGAGAATGTAATGGCTAAAATACTGACTACTGTGCAAAGATTAAAAAAATCCGCGCGAATGAAACTTTCTTTATTCTATTGGAACTCTTTTGGAAACCAAATTAGACGTGATTTTCAATTAATTTTTGACCCCTACAAATACATATAAAGAAAATACATAAGGAAAGATTTGAGAAGACTTTTGAGAGCAGAATAGAGGCATGAACACGGAGATCAACTCCAAGAACACGAAAATTCAATACAAGATTAATTGGAGTGATGGCGTTCCTTCATTATTTTTCTGATTTTCTTAATCACGTCATGTAGGCTAAATCAATTATATACTAGGGCTAGATGAACTATGTAATATGATTTTTAATCTTATTTTTACATTCTTGACAATCAAAAACACATTTTTAAATATTTGAATGGTATATATGATTTTCTTTTCTGCATGATTATTATATACGTAATTGTGTGAATTCGGTGGCTTATTTCATGCATTCAAAAGAAGAAAAATATGTTCCACATATATAAATAACATAGGATCCGATAGGTGATATAAATATACCATTATACTTTGTGTGAATAATTAAGTGTTCATAAAAACATATGCATTCTCATATGTTCACATCCGTCATAGAGATATAGTCGGGGGTCACATATCGGAATATGTTTAATTTTATTCGAGAAAGACTGATATATAATTTAGGAGCAATGATTCATCAATAATTCAATCGTGTGTCAAGGTGTAGAACTAGGTTTAGAGAAAAATATTACATAGGGATTCGTGCTCTTTATACATTCATCATACATTCGAAAACAACAAATTACATTCAATGTCAATTGCATTCAATTTAGTTAAATTATTTTATAATTGCATATTTAGTATTAATTTAATTATAAATTTATTAAAATAAACATTCTCATAGTTTTATAGTTTCGGTTAAGTTCATGGTAATTTGAATTAGAACTAATCAATCCTTGTGTGAACGATACTTGGACTTAAAATTCATTTTACTACTTGTTAACTAACCGTACACTTGCGGTGATTTTAATTAGACATACTTTCATGAACAAATTTTTGATGCCGCCGTCGGGGATTGAATATAAGTTTAATTTTATTTACTTCGACAATAATTCGAGCTTCTTTTTAATTTTAATTTTATTTAGTTTTTCTACTTAGGTTGATCTAAGTGCTACTACTGACATTCCTATAGGTCTTGCATGCTAAGGTCGCTGGGCGGTGAACTGCTTCCAGCTGATTTGAAGATTGAACGAACTTTTTATCGCAGACAAAGGGAGGCTAGAGTAGCATAGCAGGAAACCAATAACAAATACCAATGGCAAATCACCAGATTGAACCAATAAAGAATCCTAAAGTTCTAGACAATGCAGAGGAAGGAGATGACGGAAACACATTGCTTGGGGATTTCTTGTCACCATTTGTTGTCCAAAGTCAATCCAACATTGTGTATCCCCCCATTCCAACAGTCGAACTAACAGGTAAAAACTAATGTCATCCAACTCTTCCAAAATGGGCATCAGTTCTACGGGTTGGCAAATGAAAATCCACATACACATTTATCCCGGTTCTTGGATATGTGTCAACACTTCAGGTACCAAGGAATAGCAGAAGATGCTATCGAGCTGAGTTTGTTCTCACACACTCTACGGATAAAGCACTCAAATGGTTGGATTCACTTCCTAGCAAGCTTAACTACTTGGAAGGATCTGGCTCACAAATTCTGGATGAAATTCTTCTCACTTGCCAAAGTAGTAAGATTAAGGCACGACATGTCAATATTCAGTCATAGTGAATTTGAGTCATTTGATGAGGCTTGGAATATGTTTAAAAACATGCTTCGAAAATGTCCTCAACATTGGTTTGACAGAAAGACACAGATCAGATTTTTCTATACAGGATTGCTTCTTTCTTTTAGGAATATGGTGGATTCATTTTCAAATGGCTCCATAATCACAAGAACTATTGAAGGAGCATGGAAATTGTTTGAGAAAATGGCTAACACTTCAGCTATGTGGCCTTCTGGGCGTGTAGGTACAAAAAAATCAGCCAGAGTTCATGAGGTCGACACATACTTAGCCTTATCTGCTAAAATTGATTCCTTATTTCATAAGGTGGAGAGCATATCAC
This sequence comes from Fraxinus greggii, assembly GCA_903798315.1. Taxonomy (NCBI): domain Eukaryota; kingdom Viridiplantae; phylum Streptophyta; class Magnoliopsida; order Lamiales; family Oleaceae; genus Fraxinus; species Fraxinus greggii. The sequence continues at coordinate 2,004 of CAIGRK010257646.1, read as the reverse complement.
AAACAGCTAATATTGCACAATCTAAAAAGCTTAGTTGTGAGGAGTGTGGAGCAGAACAGAATACATTAAATTGTCCTATTCTGGCACAAAGTATCGAACTAGTGGAGTTTGTTCAATGGAGACAATATCAACAGAATAATCCAAATTTAGATACCTACAACCTAGTTGGAAGAAACACCCAAATTTCTCTTGGGCTAATCAAAATAGGCCGCATGATTAGTTTCAGTAGCTGGAGAAAAAATTTCAACTGGAAGAGAAGTTTGGAAAATTTATGGAAAAAATAAATCAATACATGAAAGCTAATAACCAGTTCATGAGGAAAATCGAAACAATTCTCCTAGATCAGAGTGCTGCTATTAAAAATCTGGAGACTCAAGTTGGGCAGATTGCACTTTCTATGACAAGCAGAGTATTAAGTGCCCTGCCAGTAATACTGAGACTAATTCAAAGGAGCAGGTAATGGCCATATGTATTGTGGATAATGAAAGAATTGAGGATCCATCTGTGAACGCAATCACCACTAGGAGTGAGGTACAATTATCAGAAATACATACCACGAGGTTGGTTGTGACTAAAGATGCAGTACCTACTTCTGATAAGGAGCAAGTGGAACATATTGAACAAATGACAGAGGCATCTACTAAAGAGAGTTCAGATACACCAGGGGTTAAGGCAACCGTTCCTATCAATCCTTACGAGCCTCATATTTCATTCCCACAAAGGTTGAAGAGACATCAGCGAGACCAACAGTCTGTGAGAAGTTTTTGGATGTGCTACGGAAACTCCACATTAATATTTCATTCATAGATGCAATAAAACAAATTCCCATCTATGGAAATCTTTTTAAAGATATGATATCAAAGAAGAAAAAACTTCCAGAATTTGAAACTGTGGCACCGACAGATGAGAGTAGTACCATATTACAAAAGAAATTGCCTTCCAAGCTCAAGGATCCAGAGAGCTTCACCTTACCTATTTCAATTGGAGAAACTGGTACTTTTAATGCTTTATGTGATATTGATGTGAGTATTAACTTGATGCCACTTTATATTATCAGGAAACTCAGTTTGGGAGATGCTAACGTAACAATGGTGACTCTGCAGCTGGCTGATAGGTCCCTTACCTACCCCAGAGGGATTATAAATGATATGTTGATTAAAGTGGGAAAATTCATCTTCTCAGTGGACTTTCTTATTCTAGATATAGAAGAAGACAAAAACACTTCAATAATCTTGGGGAGACTATTCTTAGTAACAGCTCAAACTTTGATTGATATGGAAAAATGTGAGCTAATCTTGAGGGTAGATGAGGAGCAAGAAGTTTTTACATTATATAATCCATCCAAACAATCATCAGCCCTCGACGAGTGTCAGTGTATTAATAACAACGAACTATCCCTTCAACACAATTGCCAGAAAAGGAAACTAAATTCTGAAGGATTTCTTTGTGGAGACGAGAACAGAGGATTCAAAGTTTTGAGAGCTAAAAGAGGATGCAAAGCTCGAAATTGCAAAGAGTGCAATGGTGAAATTATTCGACTTGAACCATCATGAACCTATGGAAGTACAGTCAAGCTATAGATTATAAACTAGTGCTAGCTGGGAGACAACCCAACAATGCTTCTCTTTTATTTATCTCACTTTATGCATTAAATTAGAAATTTTTCGTATTTTTGATAATTTTTAATAAATTTGATTCATTCATCGTCTTTACAGGACATAAACAGTCTATACATGGCCCACTTCTTTCTTCCTTCATCATCTTCACCTTCTCATCTCCATGGATCAGGGAAGTATCTCCTGTTGACCTATGGTTGATCATGACCTTAATGTTTTGATTATAACAAACAAGTCCATCTTGTTTACTAACAAATCGAATTGAGTGTTTAAGCCTTCAAAGTTATAAAGATTATTATTCACACTCAAATGAAGTACAAACAAGCATTCGAGACAATAGTGATTTGCATACGACAATCAAGTTGGAACTTAACAGAATTGCAAATCA
>CAIGRK010257566.1:0-12221 GCA_903798315.1 Fraxinus greggii | reverse complement strand
AATTTCTTAATACTATATAGTTATGTATCTAATTAGTATTTTTATATCTATTCATTTTAAAACTAGAAGAATATAAGCATTGTTCATAATTAAATTAGAGGTTCTAACATGCCGTACTTATGAATCAAATAAGATTTATAAAGAAAAAATCATTTGTTCTCAAATTGTAATTTAATTCTTGATGTTTTAATTTTCTCATATTTTCTTGATTTTTAATCTCCACTATTTTGAGTTACGTAGATTTCTTAGCTTCTTGAAGAGTTATTAGCTGAATTTTTCTCCCTTACACAAATACTGGCGTCAGGTGAGCATATCGAAATGGCCTATGTGGAAATGTTTATTAAATGTGTATAAAAAAATATTATGGATAGAACCAACCGAATGGAAATTGACAAGTCAAGTTTAGTTTGGTTTGGTTCCAATAATAACAAAGACTCGAATGATTACATTTATGAAATGCCTGAAGTATAAGAAGTGATTCCGGCATTGAAATATCCGAACCGATCCACCCAGCATATATGAAAATGTGACTTTTTATTTCTTTATTAAAATAGTAAATTATTTAATCGTATCACTATAAGCTCTTATTTGGGCTCCATTTTTTTCAAAATACATTTTTTCAAAAATTATTTTCAATCAAATTTTTACATAAACTAATATTACATATAAATTCCAAAAAAAATTCTTATCTTTTAACCGCACATTCTCAAAAAAATCATTATTTTAAAATACATTTTCTTTCAAAATCACATTAAAATGGAGCCCAAACATGGATTCAAATGAATTAAAGGTTGATTTGCTCAATTTAAAAAAAATAAAATAAAATAATCCAAGTGGAGAATATTAATAGATGAAAATTTCACGACTTAAAACTCCTATGATGTCAAACAACAAAATCAATATATTAATTTTGTCATCTACATATTATAAGACGTGATAAATAAATTTCCTCGACATGTATTCACATAATCACCTCGGCTAACCACTACGCGTTCTCGACACGATCTAGAATCGTACCTCGTACCTTTATATTTAATCAAGTTTAATTAATGTTTTTTTCGAGCTGCGTGCTCATGTTTCCACTAAATCCTTTTGGACAAGTGAAAATGCGATATTTATTTCTTTATTAAAATAGTTAATTATTTAATCATAGCACTATAAAATAATTAAAGGTTGATTCCCTCGATAGACAATTTTTTTTTTATATTAATTGACTTAAAACTCCTATGCTGTCAAGCAACAAAATTAATATATCAATTTTGTCTTCTTCATATTCATAAAACTGAAAAGTTTTAAGCAAATTTCGAAGATGAAATTTTGGCAATGCATTATAATTTAGAATAATATTGTGCATATGTGTCTTTCACTTCGGACAAATTTAGAAATGGACGATACCGGAAGAAAGGCCAATTGAGGTCATATTGTCAATGCACAGTAATCCCTGATTTTTTTTTATTTTTGCTTTATGCATCTTCGCTATTAAATGGTCTCTTCGAAAGAAAGACATTCTAGTAGGAAGGCCGACCACTATATAAATAGACAGTCGGAGACGTAATTTACTGTTATTTGATCCACCTTTCCGGGCACGGAAGAAAGAATTCTAAATAGAGAGAATTTCAAGCTCTTTCTTGCCGTAATTTGCAATGTAAAAACAGTCAATTCTTGATTACTCTGGATGGTTATGTATCATGAATAGAGGTCCAGTGGGGTTTCACACATGGGAAACTTAACTTTTTCATTCATGAGTTATTTAGTTAATAATTTATCAACAAAACAATTTCGTCCATAAATTCCGTAGTAAATTTGCAATGGAGTTCTTGAATGTCTCTGAGCATGACAATCGGTTGCTGATACCCTTTAGAGATGAATGTTTTCGTAGTCAAAATTGCGTTTTTGTAGCGTTAGTGTTTTGAACATAATGCAATTTTCCACAGATAAATAACGTGCAAGCTTTGTTATATAGATACTAGCAGTTCAATGAAATGCAAGTTCCATTTTTCAATGTCAAGATCACTCAACCACAGAAACAACTGAGTAATCATAACACAGAGATACAAGGTCTAAAATACCGATATTTCAACACATTAAACAAAAAAAAAAATTGCAAAATTTCTCAAGTTCAACATACAATAAACTGAGACAACACTCTGTTTCCTTCCAGCAAGCACAATGAGATTGGGAGGCGAAGCCATGTCACCGTGTATCAAAACTCCATTTGTTCAACGTTCTTGGCATTATTGCTCATTGAATTATCTGTGTGCACAAATCATACATTGCAGTATGAAAACAGGGTCAAAATTTACAAATAATTATCTTTTAGTTGAATCATCTGCCCGCAAACCATGGACCCAATCTTACTCCGTTTAAGTGAAATACATATGCTTCAGATTTGAAAGTTGAGCAAGTTTGCTTATAGGCTCAAAAGCGAAAGAACAATATCAGCTGTTCATCTAAATTTAATGTCTGAACGGTCCAAAAGATGCCTTTCCTACCTATTATTTGCCGTCATTCGAGAACTTCCAAAAGTTTGTAATAAGTGATACAATTTCTGCTGTACTAAAATATGTTCTATTGGAGTTCAACTTCGTACAACACAATTAGAAATATTATTGTCAAATAACTGTCAAGATTTGTATGATTCACATATTTACCAATGTCAATTTAGCTAGAGCATATAATTATTGCTAAAATAAGTAACATGGTCATTTAAAAGCAAGTAAATATACAGTTCGTAAGTTAAAACAAAAATGTTAAAAACTAAATCTTCAATAAAAGTTGACTTACTTGCAAGCTTTTACAGTATATTCCCACGTGTGATCACTAATCTTCGGCTGGAGGGTCTGGAGGATAAATGTTAAGCTTAAATCCACTGCCTTCGGTGCTTTGCTGGTCTTGCAAGTTCATTTTCAGCAGTTCAATTTTTCTGGCAGAAGCAGCAGCTGATTTGGTGGTACAGTGCAAGTCCATTATCTGAAGGCTTGAAATGTCACCAAGGCCTGATGGCACTTCATAAAGATCACTGCAGTGTTTAAGATAAAGACGCCTAAGTCTTGGGAAATGATCTGCTGAAGCACTCCAAGAAACTAAATTTGTCTTTCCAATATACAAGATTCTGAGAGCACGAAAACCTCCCTCCTCTGGCTGCCACAATATTCCCTCGAATGCATTGTCTTTCAACTTGAGAATCTCGAGGTTTTCCAATTTTCCCAGTGTAGACATGTGCTTCCAATCAAGCAGTGTGTCTGATAGCGTTAGCTTCTTCAGCTTTGGTGGAAATTTGTACATTTGAGGTAGGCTTAGTTTTCTTTCAACAGGTGACCCAGGAAATATGTCATTCAATAGCTTCAAATTTTCAAGATTAACCAAATTTTTCCCAAGAATATCGAACAAAATAGATCCACCCCTACCCTCCAGAAGTTTAAATAATTGGCCACGAATACCCAATTTCTTTAAGTTTGGAGCTGCAGAAAAGACATCTTCAGAACAACTCTCAGGTGATATTGTAGAAAGTGTTACTAGACTTCCACTTTTCAGAGAGTCTTCTTTACTTTTTCTAGTTTTGCTAAGGACAGATCGTATCAAAGAGTCTTCGTTACTTTTACCTGTTTTGGGCAAAGATGTGGATGCATTTATTTCAAGATGCCTGAGCTGAATCATCTTCCATATGTCTGCTTTGATTTCAAGGGTGCGTAATGATGTCACGACTGTGAGAGTTTGCAAATTCCTGAGGTTGGAAATAGTTACAGGAAGGATTTGGAAGTCAATGGAGAGAACAAGGTACCTCAAATGAATCAGTTGAGTTAGATCGGGAGGAAAACGAGGGAAAGTGATGGGTCTACCATCTAACACCCTGAGCAACTTAAAGCTTCCGGGGATGGAAGAAACATGATCGAGTGACAATGTAATATCTTCACTGGAGAAACACAACAAAGACCGGACACGAGGACCAAATTGTTTAGATGAGATAAAATCAGAAATGCCAGAATGAACGCCAAGACGACGGTACTTATCAAAGGGAAGGGTACTGGAAAATGAATCAATACCTCGATTGAACTCTTTAATTTCATGGAAAAAAAATTGTTCTGCACCTTCCTTCTTGCAAAACTCGTGGAGCATGTCATGAACATGGCAGATTTTAACTTTACCATTTGACTTCCATTTTCCAACCATTACTAAATTCCTGTTGACAAGATCCTCCAAGTATTCCTCTGCAATATCCTCCAAGTTCATCCCTTCTTCTTTCTGTATGAATCCTTCAGCAGTCCACAGCTGAAGCAATTTCGACACCGGGATTTGGAAGTCTTCTGGGAACAACCCAAAATAGAGAAAACATGCTTTCAAGTGATAAGGTAAGTTCTGGAAGCTGAGTGCTATAAGTTTGTCCATGCGTTTCTCCCGGTCTAGGTTTAAATATGCATGCACTCTCCCCGCAACTTTCTCCCACCAATAAATTTCAGTACCTTTTTCTAGAAGAACTCCTCCAATTATCACTATTGCGAGCGGTAGACCCTCACATTCTTTGGCTATACGTATTCCATGCTCTATCAACTCTTGGTCAAGGCACTGCTTTGAGCCTAGTGCCTTCTGTTGGAGTAACGTCCAACTTTCATGAGGAGTTAAAAAACGTAAGCAATAAGGATCCCTGTTTGGGTTGGCGTGTTTACCTACGCTAAGTATACGACTAGTTAGTAAAACTCTACTCCGATTCTTGTTCTTGGGAAAAGCCAGTTTGAGATCATCCCAAACATATTCTTTCCAAACATCGTCCATGACAATCAAATATTTTCCTTTCTCCAAAAATCTACGAAGTTCATTAGCTAATCTTTCAGCGTCCATTTTATACATATCATCAGTGAGCTTGATAAACTGTCCTAAAATATTGAGGAACACTTCTTTTTTACTATATTCTTGAGAAACGTATACCCATGCGCGATTATAGAATTCATATTCAATTTTAGGATTGCGAAATATCATTTTAGCCAATGTCGTTTTACCGAGGCCAGGCATACCAATGATTGAGATAACTTCTAGTTCCTCATATCCTTCATTAAGAAGTTTGATCAATTTTTCTGCCTCATCTTGAAAGCCCACCACGTTTTCTTCCTCTACAATTGGAACCTATGTCATGGTGAATGGTTATATCAGAAACTTGGGGTCCAATAATTAAGCGAAATAGAGATTATAATGCATTGAAGATGGTAATAAAATAGGCCTTGTTTCATCCACATTCTTCTCAAAATTCATTTTCAACCACACAATTTTTAATAAAATAATATTACACGCAATCCAAAACTTTTCATTAATTTTTTAACCACATATTTTTCATCATATTACATCATAAAACGCATTCTTTTCTAAAAAATGTATATCAAACACCCCTATAGTATTTATGTCCATACCCATATAATAACTTGTATTCAAGTTTAAAAGTTACTTTTCAACCAAAAATAAACCTAGTTAAAAAAGTAATTTTTAATTAAGTTTGACTTATTTTGAAGCATAGCCAAACATGCTCATGTTAAACCCATGAAATTAATTCTAACTTTCATATTGATTAGTAAGAATAAGAAAAATCAAGAATCCAACAANTATTTTGAAGCATAGCCAAACATGCTCATGTTAAACCCATGAAATTAATTCTAACTTTCATATTGATTAGTAAGAATAAGCACTTGTTTGAGTGCCATTTTTGTTATAGAAGTTGGTTTTAAATAGTGATTGATGAGAGAATGTGTGGTGGAAAAGTGATGAAAATTTTTAAATTTGTGTGTAATATTATTTTATTTAGAGAATGTGTGGTTAAAATGAAGAAAGAGAAACAAATGAGAAGGAGAAGTAGATTAAAAAAGGGGGCCAAACATGGGCTAAGAAAAATCAAGAATCCAACAAATCGATCAATTTTCTCACTACTGAATAATAATTAAAAAGAACTAGTCCAAAATCACAATAAAAGATGTATCTTAAAAGTTAATAATCTATATTTTACCTTTCTCTCTATTTTACTTGTTTTAGATAAAAGATAAATCAATCAACAAATGCAGATTAAAATTAATAAAAAATAATATTATACCTTTCTCTCTGTTGTAATTCTTTCAGATCCCTCCCCATATTGCAGAGCAGCAAAGCCAATCTTCTTGCTGTCATACATATCCTTCACCCTCGTCCTGATGGATTTAACCTCATCAGCCACACTTCGAAGATTTACCACATAATTTATACCGTGGAGAGCTTTTTCAAAGTAACTTTTGGTCTTCTGAACAGATGTAAGCGAAACAAATGTTTCAACAGCATCTTCTGCTTTATATACCACTTCCCTGGTTTGTCTCACCATTGATTTCATATATTCGTTGCTGTTTCGTTTTTCTGTCGAGTCCTTGAGGAAGCTTTTCAGCAAATCTAACTCGTTGTATAGAGATTCAACGTCACTCTTCACGTCACGAATCAGATCAACATTGTAAAGAAGCAGTTGCTTTAGGTTTTCTAGCAGAAATTCTACAGCTGCATCGGCCATTTCTTTCTTTCTTTGATTAATTCTTAGAACTCAGAATCTAAGCATGTTTGGCTTAGCGAAAATGCTAAATTGGCTTCGTTTTATTTTTGCTTTTTTGGCGATGTGAATGGTTGAAAGAGGGGAAAGATTGAGAAAGGAAGGAACTGAGAAAAAGCTGTTAGATTTCAAGGAAATTTGGATGACTTTGTGCTACCTTAGGAAGGTCGGGCCGGGCTCAATTATAAACCTACTCGATCGATTGAGTCGTTCTAAAATAATTTTTCCAGTTAAAAAAAAAAAAGAAAAAACTAGAATATTTTAATATTCTGTTCATACAGAATCTCGACGACTTCCCTGGACAATTTGTTGTCATTCATGGGCCGCGAGTCACGAATTTAAATATTTTTTAGAGATAATTGCAGCAAAGGTCTCAAACTTTTTAAATTTTTGCGCACTTTACCCTAACATTTGATTTGTGTCAGCAAAGATCTCAAACCTTTAATAAATATGCGACGGAGGTCCATCTAGACGGATTACATCCAAATCGCCGTTAGTCAACCTGAAAAATTGAAAAATGAAAATTAAATAAATAAACAAAAAAATTAAAAAATTAAAAACAAAAAAAGTTTCTTCCCAATAATGTGGCAGTACATCGCCTCCACCCTTCAGCCCCTCGGTAAAACGCAGCCACCAACCGCCGACGATGTCCTCCTCAACACCTCTGTCCCCAACCGTTTTGGTTTATTATAGCTCGGCCTCCTCCGATAGCTCATTAATTTCACTAGCACTTTCCGAATTAACGGAAGCAACAGCATCAATTTTCTCATTCATATTCAACCTCTCCTTTTCATCTCTCTTAACCAAATCCACAACTTCACTTTTCAAAAGCTTCTCTTCAATTTCATCTTCCTGGTTTTTGACATCCTTGATCTTCTTCACGCCTTTTCTCACCAAAAAGCCCCTGAAAACCTTCTGGATCTTCAAAGCAAAATCCCAGTGGGTCAACTCCTATCTGACAAAGTGTACGGGGATTTGAACCACCTTTTGAGAGGAAGTTTTAACCTGCGGGCATTGAATCGGATGAGCAGGCTTCGGCGGCTCCTCAGCCGTGTGAACCGAAATGCCGCGAACAGAAGGCAAACGAGCATATTGACGGCATAATGGTTGCTGTTGAGACCAGTGATAACACACTCCCCAGTTTCCTAGTTTGCCCTCTAAGTTGATTTCTTTAGTGCGCAGGAAGAACAAGCTCTACTCTGCAATTTCTGATAAATTAAGCTCTTGTTTGTTGCTTTTGGGTAAAATCTCTTCATCGTGCGCTGGAGCTTGCAGTGGGGTTGTGGGTTGTTTGTGTTGCTGGTAGTGGTTGCCAACGTGGAGGCTGTGGTGGGGATCGTGGTGCCAGCACGGTGGAAGGTGGGGGTGGATTTCAGTTTGGGTGGAGACTATTTCCCCCTTTACAGTTTTTTGTTTTTTTATTCCCTATTTACCCCTCTTAATTTTGTCAAAACTAAATCAATTTTGACTTTTCATGTTAACTAACGGCGATTTGGATGGAATACATCCGATGGACCTCTGCCGCATATTTATTAAAGGTTTGAAATATCCGTTAGCACAAATCAAATGTTAGGGTAAAGTGCGCAAAAATCTGAAAGGTTTGGGACATTTGCTGCTATTATCCCTATTTTTTATTGAATTAAGGGAAGTTGTTTCGAACCTAGGAATGAAAATGGAAATGAGAACTTATTCAAAATAAGGATTAATAGTAGAAAATTTCTCTAAAAACGTTTTCACATGAGATATATCTTATCCTTATTGAATTGCACTGTGTTTTCTATTATAATTATTTGTTGATTCTGCTCTTATTTTGGATCAATTTGAATTGGGAATGCTATAAATTATTAGATTAGGGAAGAAAAATAATCCCATCTAAATCCGCAATCTTGTTAACACCGCTTGAAATGGAAAAATTTAAGAAGTGAGGTGGGTGGAAAATAAAGTTTAAAAAATTTGGGATCGTAGGTGGTACATATAAAAAATTTAAATTTAATTTGTAAAAAATAAAAAGTTTGGATATTAAAATTGCAATTATTCATTTTTAATTTTGACAATTTTATTGTTTTTTACTTCGAATCTAACGAATTTTGACTATAGGGTGATTTCGCACAAAAGGTTTCTGTTAGGTCCAATATTGTAATTGACATATTTGTGAACAAAAATAACTTAATTGAACATGTATAAAAGTAAATGAGTGAAGTGCAATTTTGTATAGTTAAGTTAGGTAGCCTGGGGTTTGAGTTCGAGTTTGGAAACAAGGAAGAAGCGGCATCAAAATTTCGTTAGGCTCGAGCGACTGAAATAGAACCAAGGTCGCTCGCTTATCATCCAGGCATCGCTCGAACGACATACCCTTGGCTCGAGCAACAAGTTTCCCTCGCTCGAGCGACATATTTATGTGGCTAGACTTAATTCGTGATTTTGAAGAGTTTTACACGGCTCATAACACCTAAGCGTCCCCAACTATAAATACAGATGTCTGGGACAAATTTCATAAGATTGTCTTATTGTGCTTTCATTGTATACACATTCACATCATAATTTGAGAGATTCAAGAGCATAATTCTTTGGTGAAAACATATTATTCTTGTGATTCGGCAACCTGATTTTGGAAAATATCAGAGGTTCTAATCCAAAACACATGACTTCTTTAACACCTTAAGGAAGGGATTCAAGCGCAGGAAGAAGACAAGTGATTCCTGGGTATCCACTTGAAAGAGACGTGTGCAAAAGATTGTGGGACTAAGACAACATATCTTGGTAGAAGATTGGGAGTCTGTAAGTACGGCAGAATTTGGAAGCTACAGGAGGTAGATCGGGAGGTCTAGTGAAGTTATGTGGACAGTATCTACGGTAGCAGATCACATGCTAGAATGAGCATCAGATCTTGGAGTTGCAAGGTTTACAACAGCTAGTGGAACTAGTTTGAAATTGAATTGTAACCCACATTATCTATAGTGGAGGTAATTGGCTTGGTCCCGAAGTTTTTACTCAGTTGGGGTTCTCCATCATCAAACTTTATGTTATTTGAAATGAGTAGCAGATCTTGGAGTTGCAGGGTTTACAACAGCTAGTGGAACTAGTTTGGAATGAAATTGTAACCCACATTATCTATAGTGGAGGTAATTGGCTTGGTCCCGAAGTTTTTACTCAGTTGGGGTTCTCCATCATCAAACTTTATGTTATTTATTGCTTTCCAAATATTACAACTGACGTAATTCAACTTAGGGAAATTGGATTGTATGCTTCACCATCTAGAAACTAATTAAAAGTGACTTGTTGTTTAATTAGCGTTATTTCACACGTAAGATCAAACTTAATTAGTAAACTACGAACTTTCAGTTTCAAATATGGGGTTTTCTACGATTTCCAATAAGTAGGAAGGTATATCACATATGGAAATGTGTTTGGGGGTTCTACTATTACTCATTTTCAAAATAAAAGGGAAAGTAAGTAGGCCTTGCACTTTGCTTAGTGAATAACTCATTTCCAATTTCAAACGCCAAACAAAGCTTTAATAGGATTAAGAAGTAATTTGGAACTCTTAAATCCGGTGCTTATAATACCAGGAGCATGCTTGAAATAGAGATGGGCCCGATGAATTGAGTTTGGGATGGATTTTTGAGCTACTATTTCAATCTAACATTTGTTCATGTTATATAGTTATTCAAGGGGAGAGGATGTAAAAATGATCAACTTCAATTTAAATCTTGGGGTGAACAAAAAAAACTATCAACCATCATTTAGCCAAACCTTATTGAGATTGCAGTTTTGAATTCGTTGGTTTGAATCCTCGTGGACCCGCATCATTCAGTCAAAGTAGGTTTGATTTAGGTTAATCTTGTTTTACCCAAGATAAATATATCACTTAGTAGTTCAAATTTATTTTGTAGTCGGCTCCAATTTTTTGAAAAGTTTTGATTTCAGTATCAAAATATTATTTCAAATATATATTTATTTTTCACTTATTTGAAAGATGTAAACTGTTCAAGTTGCTAAAACTACGATTTATATATAAAAATGAATTGCAAAAATTTGTTTGATTTAAAATTTTCTCAAACCGTTTGAAATGATTTTGTTTGCGCCCTTACTCAAACTTCATCACTTGCAACAAATCCATTTCATCATTACAATTCAATACTTATAGCACATGGTGAGTACAACGATACAACCTCGATATCAAATTCAACAAATTTCAGTCTGACATATTTTATGAACATGAGAATGGAGAGTAAATGATAGTATTTAGTCATAGATTCATAGTTGATCATATGAAGATGTCCATCAAATATAAAGAGGAGTTGGCTTAACGGGTGATATCGTGTGGAAAAAGTGGCGGCACGGTAATTCCATCGCTTTTCCACTTCTCAACATTTCCTTCCCAACCTGAACAAGTTTCACGGTGTTAATTTGTTTCCTTTGTAAAAGCTTTCCATGTAGTAAACAATTAGTGCATTACCTATAGAGGGATCGACTCCACGATTCTTTAGTTCTCTGTATTCTTGACAAATGCCACACACACAGCAGCAACAATGTACCACAAAATCTGCGCAAGGTTCTTCTTGCAAGTTGAATAGTGCCCTCAATTTCGACCGGTAATTGCTTGTGTACAACCAAGTGCAGTGGACCATGTGGAGAGCAGTGTATATTCCACATCCAATTTCACTGGCTGTAACAAAGAAAAAGATTGGCTAATTTTGTCTCTCTTGACATCTAAGTCATGACGTTTAAGATAAGCAATTGTGCAAGTGTATATATAGATGAAAATAGGGTATAAAAATTGAGTCTATAATGGAAAACAGATAAAAATAAAAGAGAAAGATTTCAGTATTTTAATTTCTTACGTGTTGTTCCTCTATCAATTATTTCGATAATCTGCCCCATAGTGATGCACGGACAAAAGAAAGTCTTCACACCTTCAAAACGAGCAGGGTAATCACGAGCAGGCAAACTAAACGCTAACGATATTTTAGGGAAGAACGCTTTCATCTATTGTATTATGCTCAACATAACTATGATGAGATAATAGGGAAACTAATGGAAAGAGAAAAAGAAAGAGAGAATCTTTGAAATTAATTACAATTAGAGCGATCGTCTAAGCAATCATACAACCCAGTTGCCCTCCTCCGGGCACGAATAAGCATCTCCGGCTTTGCTTGGTTCCATGTCTGTCGGTAGAATAAGGTGTTAATATGGAATTACGTATTGCCTTTATATAAACTGCAACTCAAAGGTTGGTCTATTAACAATACAATTTCTGGGAAATTATAGGTACAATGTGGGGTTAGTGGCATCCATGTTTTTTGTAAAGTATTTCGTGTACACAGAAAAAAAAAAATAGAGGGAAATGAATGGAAACTGTCCATTTTGTATTTGGTAGTCGTGAGGTTGAAAACCATTCTCATTTGTCAGATCGACATTCGAATTCCAATTTAATATTGCTAAAAGTTTTTCAACAATTGCTTTAGGTGAAATTAACACCATGTTTGAGCTTCATTTTTTCTCATTTTTTCCCATTCATTTTTCTACAGTACTCACTTTTAACTACGCATTCTTCAAATAAAATAATATTACACACAAATCTAAAATTTTTCATCACTTTTTCACCATACATTCTCCCTTCAATCACTATTCAAAAGCAATTTCTTCTAAAAAAATGAGGGCCAAACACTAG
>CAIGRK010257524.1:3221-13718 GCA_903798315.1 Fraxinus greggii | reverse complement strand
AATATGCGATCTATTTTTGATTTGTTGGCATCATCTATACCCCAGTTTCTTTTAATTCTGCAGTAATTGTTGATGGTAGATTAATCTTATTATTCTTACAATTCTCTTGAAGCTTTCTCTTGAAGCTTATACAATGATTAACTCTATTTTTTAGCTAAGATCTAGAATTTATACCTACTCGGTGATTATAAGCACCTAAAAGTTTTGCCAATGTATTTGTCTTCAGAGTTTGTGCAGAAAGCCTGATCTGGATTAGGGGACATACAAGGAGCTTGTAGAGAAGGCTAAAGCTGAGGGGTATGATGTGAGCAAATTGCACAAGACGCCACAGGCTGATCCTTTACCAGAGAGTGAAACTGTACCCAATGACACTAAAAGAATTTGGTGGATTAAATCCAATCTAGGAAAGTAGTAGGAAGCTTCCATTATTCATTAGTCAGTCAATATCTAATATTATATAGAATAAATGGCAAAGCCCTTGTGCTTTACTCTCTTGCTTTTAGACCTAGTAAATTTTTTTGTTCCTTTTTCAGATAAAAATGTGATGATTTTCAGGTTTGTCTTGGTGAATACCATAAGGGTTCTAATATATGAGAAAGTGGTCCTAATTTGGTCAACAATGTGATATATGTGTCTGTGCTCCATTGATGTTATAGCAATTCACCATTTTCTTTACAACTTACTATAGACCAACAAAATCAACAACGTGCCCTTCAACTTTTTTAAGCAAATCACCATTTTCTTTTTAATTTTAAACTTTAATATGAATCCAATAAAACTACGCGAGATAAGCTGAAAGATAGACCAATCCTAAAGAGCAAAAAGTCACAAATTTCACTTTATGAAGCTACGGTTATTTCTACCTGAAGTGTTTTCTTTGCAATCTGCTAACTTCGTTCCGGAAGACAACTGAATTCTACGAGTTTTTCCTGATCAGCTAGCCCGTCCATACACATAAATAGTTGACAGAAGCGGACATGAATAGCCTCCAGTTCAGTTTCCTTAAGTTTACATGTGCCTAATATGCTAATACCAATCCAGTAGGCACCTGGAAAATCGTAGTGAGTAACTACTATAAGAGTTCAAGACAAATTGATATGTATCACAAAAACTTAGCTTGATGTATTAGAACCAGTAGTTTAATAAAATTTTGGATGGAGACGCGCTAAGGGAATATTCTTCTCACCCATCCCCAGAAAAAAAATCCAAACAGAGAGATCCAAAATTTGGAGAAAAGTATTAACAGATCAGATTCAATCGATGGTCAAAAAAAAAAAAAATTAACAGACATTCTTTTGCACTAACATAGAGCAAACTTTTTGGACTTCTGACAGCACAGCGTACATTGTTGGACCAACATCAAGCACCAAAAGTAAATCTTCCTATTGAGCAAAAATGTATTATCGGGGGAAAAAACTACACCATAGAAAAACTCCACCTATTTTTTTTTCTAAAAACTAAATAATGTAATAAGTTTACTTTGATTACAAATTTTAAAACTTAATCACCTAAAATCGAACCCAAATTCCCGATTTCACATTTATTTCTTATTTTGCATCCATTTCAAGAACACATAATAANCATTGTTGGACCAACATCAAGCACCAAAAGTAAATCTTCCTATTGAGCAAAAATGTATTATCGGGGGAAAAAACTACACCATAGAAAAACTCCACCTATTTTTTTTTCTAAAAACTAAATAATGTAATAAGTTTACTTTGATTACAAATTTTAAAACTTAATCACCTAAAATCGAACCCAAATTCCCGATTTCACATTTATTTCTTATTTTGCATCCATTTCAAGAACACATAATAATGACTTACACCCAATACAACATACATAAAGAACAGTTCAAGGCTAGCAATGAATCAAAGAATAAAAATTTAAATAGCATAAATTTAGGAAAAAAAAACAAATAATAAAAAACTGAATGATACTGTAATAGCTTACACAATTACTCGATAAAAATGAAGTTATTTGATAGTTGAATGTGGAAAATCAAAGCCTAATAATTTACCTTGTTTCAAGCCATTTCGATATTTTAGAAATCACGCCAGCACAACAAAAATTGGTGTCACGGTCCCTTTCCTTCACGAGTCCATTTCCAGCCAAAAATAGTAGATTAAAACTTAGAATATATTCATCGATTTATGTTTCAAAACGGCTTCGCTCAAACAAGAACGTCCAAAAGAAGCGGACGGTCGCGACGAATCCTTCTTCTTCGTCATATTCATCTTCTTCCTCCTCGTAGCCAGTCCGACGAAAATCGCCGCCTTCCAATATGGCTAACTCTTTGTTGTAATTGTTGCTATTCCCCTTAGCAGAGGAGTTTCTTCTTGTTATGGTTTCATCGGGGAATATGAGATTTTTGAGGAGTGAGGGTAGACTTCTTCGATGGTCGAGATAGAGGAGTGAGTTTTGAAAACAAGCAAGATAGGTTTTCTTTGTCGGTGGAGGAAGAGAGATAGAGATAGAGATAGAATATAAAGGGGAGAAAAATAAAAGTGAATAGTGAACTGTTGAAAAACCTGTTTGGAACAAGAAGATAAGTGGGAAAATGAGAGTGACAAGAATGAATAGTAACTTGGGATTCACTCTTTTAATGTAAAGGGGATATATTATTTTTTTTCCTTTTTTTAAGGAGAATAATTCTACTTGTACATAATTATTGTACAACTTTTTTGACAAAATGGCCAAGTGGCGACCCTCTATGGGGGATGTGCCTGCCGCAACAGGTGTCCACCAATAGAGGGTCGCCACTTGACCATTTTGTCAACAAAGTTGTACAAAATTATGTACAAGTAGTACTTCTCTTTTCAGGATTGGCCGCGGTAGATATTGGACAAAGATGAACCTCAAACAAAGGTCTAAATCAGCTTACAAACAATAAACAATTGCCTATTAATTTGTACAAACAATTTCTCCAACATCAAGATTGAGTTATGCTTTAGTTTGATTTATCTAAAAATCAATTTTTTTAGTAGATTTTAATAAGAGTTGATAACCGTGTGATTGAAATTTTGAAAAAGTGGTAAATCTAATGAAAAGTAATTTTAGAAAAACGAGAGCCAAACAAGTCTAGGGCTCATATTGCCATCATCTCACCAAAATCAAACCTCAACACCCAATACTCAAACTCTGTGCACCAAGAGAGCCAGAATCACTTAGAAACCAGAGGTTTAAGAAGAAATTCCACACGGAAGAAGATCTCACATAGAGAACACCAAAAGGTGCAGCTATAGAGAGAGAGAGAGAGAGAGAGAGAGCTAATGGACTGAATGATGAAATAAACCTAAGGTAGCAGCAATTTATACAACCATAGATTTAGGAGTGATACGGTATGAAATAGTCATTTAGACTATCTAAGCGAACACTCTATAGAAGTCAAAAAGTATATGCGAACTCAAAATAAGCTAAAAGCACTCGTAAGGAAGAAACCTCATAAACGAACTTAAATATTTAATGCAAGCCATTATATTTGAACAAAAATGTAAAAATAAAGTTGGTGAATAAAACATGCACAGACAACATAATCAGTTAGGAGTCAGTCAACCAATGGCTACCATATGTAGCTAACTAGAAAGACTCATTTACATCCAATGCTCAAATATGAATCTAAAAATAAGTATGCCTTGAATGAAGAATGCTATGCTGAATTTGAATAGCTTCCTCCCAAATAATTATTTCTCCTTTTGCTCCTTATTGAGTAACGAAATTGTGAGTTCAGAAGGGAAAAAATCTTGGTTATGTGAGAAATTTGTTGATCATCATTTAGTGGTCACGAAACTATCTAAAAGCCTACATAGATCACGCAGGGCCACCCCTAATATTTTGGAGGCCATAAGCAAACTTCAAATATCGGGCCCCTTTAAATATTAAGCCCCTTTTTATAGAGATTAAAATTAATTTTTTAGTAGATTTTGCTAAAAGTTGATGGAATATGTGTTTGAAAAGTTGTGAGTCCTATGTAATTTGTTATTAAAACTAATGTTGACTTTGATTTAGAAAATAATTAAATACAAATAAAAAACAATTAAGCATAATTAGGAAAATTGGAAGACAATTTAAACTTCAGTACAAATATAAAAAAAAAGAAGAAGAATAATAAGTGTATAGAAAAAATTCTAAACCAAATTACATAACACATAGAAAAACATTAGTTTAATTAAAACATAAATCAATATAATGACGCTGAAAAACTAGAAAAAATGTACAAATAAAATAAAATGCAACAACCTAGTGAGAGAGAATAAATACCAGTGCATTTAGCTGCTCTTTAACAAGTGTTTGACCCACTATGAGAGCATTAAAAAAGTAATGTCTATAAATTTTGAAGAGAGAAAAATGACATTTTGTTTCTTATTAAGAAAAAAGAAAAATGATGATTGGAAAGATAAATTATCAAATTAATTATATATAGAGAAAGCAATGATAGTCATACATTTATGTGATACATAAATTTATGTGATAAGTTTTATACCACTTATCGATTTTATTTTTTGTTCGAAATATTTGTATTTTCAAATATTAGTTTTTTGTATTTGCATATGATAATTTTAATTTAAAGAATTTTGTAATTATTCAATTAACCTTACATAATTTGGGGCCTCATCAAAATGGGGCCTTAGGCGATCCCCTACATCATTAATAGGCAAGGCCGGCCCTGTGATTACGCAATTGATCAACCAACCCTCGAAGTTACCATTTCAATATGACATTCAAACTTGGATCAGATCAATTGCTCAGCTTGTTAAAGTGTTGGGCCCCTTTTATTACTTCAATTGGGCCAAGTGCCCTGAAGTCTATTAATCCATCTTGGGCTCATAACAGTCCCCAACTATTGGTTGGCATCACAACCCAACAATATATGCTTAGTGTTGTAATTTTTAGAGTACTTAGCATCTCTAATGCTTTAATTAAATTTAAATTGTGATTTAAATCGATCGAAAAATCTCGTAGAAATGTAAAGAAAATTCAAAGTGCATTTTCTAGCAGAAGATGTAAATTTACATCTAGTTGTGGGATTTACAATAGACAAAATAATACCAATTCACTTGCACCCAATTTTTTTAGATCTTTTCATTGGAGAAAACTTTGAATTTAGATCCACAAAAATATAAATTAAAATGTAAAAATGATTTTGAAGATCTCAAATCACACTTAATTTTATATTATCATTGGAGATGCTCTTAACACAATTTGTAGAGTAGATTTTGGGGTTTTTTTTTAAGTGAAATTCTTAGCTATTATTTATCAAAAATTCTGCTTGTACAGAATACTGTTCCACAGAAGAAAACCAGAAAAGGGTTTATATTAAAAAAATAAACCACCCACCCCCCGCATGTGTCTTGTCTGTATTGTTTCTGTACGTGCATTTCTGTACATGTAACCCGATATATCTTAATTCATAAGTTCATGAAATAATACAATGTATAATAGGATAAAATATGATCCTTATCCAATCTAATTCACATATAAATTCGCATTCTACTCCTATTTAATTGACATGTATATCTCAATTATATAATTTAATACACAAAAGTACTAAAAAAAATTCCCATTATAATACTTACTAAATAGTAGTAAAGTTATATTCTGCAGCAAATTACAGAACTAATCCTTTTTAATAATCTCCAAAGGGTTTCCCTTCGTCTGTACCATGAATTTTCATAGTACTAGCCATCCTAAATTTCTTTTTCCAACATTGCCCACATAAAAACAAATTCTGAAATTTATTCAGATTCACCACAATCAGGACAATTATAATTTATTTATTTTTCCTTCTTGATGGTCAGATAAGCATGTAAAATACACACCTGAATTCAGCTTAAGGAATGAACAGATCTCGGGTGCTGGATTCATCCCAAAGGCATTGTATCAGTAGTCAAATAGCCAAACTTCAGTCCCAAAAATGCTAAAGAATTTAACAAATTTTATCCTACTCTCCTTGTTGTATAGGAAGGATTAAAAATAAAAAAATTAGAAATAATGAAGGCCTGACATGAATTAATCGGAGCTACTACAGTTTATCCTAATTACTCCGGTTTCATCAACGTTCAAACAAAGCAAAGGTAGGATTAAGAAATTTAAAATAAATATAGTAATTAAGAGAAATAATTTGAACAGAAAAAAATTGTAACCATAAATAAATGAGAAGAAACCATCAGAAAAATTGGATTATTACTGCATCAAATCGTGGTCAGACGACCGTCGTGAGATTTTAAATCCAAATTCATCATTTGGCTTCAAATATTTAAACAAAAACTGGAAAATGATGTTTGTGATTAGAGACAATTAATCCTAATTCATCGATCTGGCATCAAACATTTAATCAAAATCTGGAAAAGAAGTGAGTCTATGTGTGTTTGAGCTGTGATTGAAAGGGAGAGTAATGGCGTGATTAGGGTTTAGTTTTGTTATATATCGTTTCTGTTTACCAATTTTCCCTTCACGGCCCATACCTTTGTTCTATATATGGACTGCCCACTTCAAGGTAAGCCCATTTAGAGTACCCGAAAGCAGTTGGGAACCATACATAACTACCCGAATATAAAAATCGTATTTTATAACTAACAATCTTATAAAGTTGTTTCAAAAATTAAGTGGTAAATGTAAAATAATATATAATTCAATCTAAATTAGGATAAATTATAGTTTAAAATAGACCCTAAACGACAGGAAATATTCCATTTATAAAAGATATTTATCATTCTCCCTCTTACAATCAAACACTGACTTTCTCTCTCTAGAATCGTGATTTCCAAAATTACTACAATTTCTCTCTAAATCTTCGATTTCGAGCCACAACCAACGTATGAAGTCACAGTTCAGTCGGAAAACTTCTAAAATTCATTCGTTGTTAGATTAATTTTCTCAAAGCAAATACTATTATTTCGCTATCAAAGTTTGAAGGTCCCCAAAAGCTTATGAAATTACTGTAATCATATTTCCACAATTTATGACAGTTTCTTCTAACTGCAATCAGTGAGTTTGCTTAGTGAAAATAAGTGTGCATTTTACCCAAATTGTGACACCTGTTTTCTATTTTTGTGATGAGGGAATATGCATTTATTATTTGTAATTTCAAACTTCTGAACATGCTGATCATAAATTCTGAATTCATTATGAATTTATGAGTTGTGAACAGATTTATTGAATGTGACATATTGAATGGATTGTTTGTGTTGTATCTAATCATGTTTGGTTTTCCATTTCATGTTGTGACATGTCTTTTTGGGTTGTTATTTTTTCTGATCAGGGCTGTGTAGTTAGTTATTAATCGTGCCTTGATTTGTGATGGTTGTGACCGTTCGTGACTAATTAAATCACTTAATGGTGACTATATGGTATATGTTTTTTGTTTAAATGTGACCATCTATGACATGCTATGAATAAATTTTGAATATAAGTGACATGTTAGGTGTTAACTTTCTCTATGACCTATTTCTTAAATGTGAATATATGTAACAGTGCATTGCTCTTAACAGTGACTTACGTAAATATGTAAACATTTTCTGTTTGTGACAAGTTATTAGTTCTTTGTGATCATTTGTGTCCTCTTATGTGGTAACTTTATCTATTTGTGACCAGATATGTATTAATTGTGACTGACTGTGACCAAACCCGTGACATGTTAAGCATTACTGACCATTTGTAACCTATTTTTATGTGACTGTGGCCTGACCTGACATGTTAACACATGCAATATAAAACTTTTTCCTCCACAAAAACCATTATTTCGGTGATACAACCAACACCATACACAGATTCTCATTCGCATGTCCATAATAAAAATTGTCATCCGTTGTACCAAGGAGTTGAAAAATAATCATCCACTTTTACAACCAAATCAAACTAGAAATGTAAAGATAACATGAACCCAATCCATCATAAAAACAACATCAGTTTGTATATTTTTTAGCAGACATCTCTCTCTAAGCAGCATTGAATTTCATCATGAAGTTCGTGATGACTCTCTGTATTGAGTTTATAGTGATCTTGCCAGGAAACCATTTGCTAGGCTACATTAAATATATCCGGTCTTGCACAAATGAGAATGTCAAACATGTGACTGACCTTTAACACGTACATAACGTGTGACTGTGACCAACACATATGTTAATCGTGACTTGTTCTTTTGTGACTGTGGTCATGATAAACAAATGTAAACATAACATTTGGTACAAAATAACTCATACATTGTGTCCTATAACAAAGCCTTGCAATAATGTAGTAAAAATTGTGTCACGTTTATAAGGATTATGAAATAGGTCACAAAATATCCAAATCAGATCACAAAACAATATTCAGATCACAAAAACTATTTAGATCACAAAATATCCAACACAAATCACAAAACCTTATTTAGGTCACAAAAATGGTATTCGGTCACATAATATCCAATATTGGTCACAAAAACTATTCAGGTCACAAAATGGTATTCCGTCACACAATACCCAAAACAGGTCACAAATTACTCAAAACTAAGTCACACATTACCCAAATAAGATCACAAAACCGAAGAAGAGTAAAGGAAGAGATAGTCTTCTATGAACTGGGATTGAGAATTTGGGAAAGAGATGATTTACAAGGGTAAATCTTAGTTGCTCAACCAATAAACGTTAAGGACATTAGATAAGCTAACTTTTACAAACTACTAGTGATCTACCCATGCAATGCATGAGCTTTGTCATTTTTAAGGTAATATTAGCTTGTTTAGAATAGATTTATACTTTTTTTTTGGTGACCTCTTTTTAAACATTAGCACTATATTTTATCTACTGGCTTACCCAAAATTCAGAATTAACCAAAAGATAAGGAGGATAGGATCGTGCATGGTATATTTATTGCATACAAGACTATTTTTACTAAATAAACAGTTTGAAGAAGCTAATCAGATGTACTTGTCTAGTCCATGATCATTGTAAGCCACCAATCGACGGAACTCCATCTAATAAAAGGAATCCTGCAAATAATGAAAAGAAATCAAGTGTGAAACAAATTAGCAATGCCTTGGTACTTTATACTGATAAATGAAAAGAACTGGTGCATATTTACTCAAAAAGGTTAATGGCAATAGAGGGAAATGCTTCATTTACACCTAGTACTATGAGTTGGTCTGAAGTTATCTGAGATGGCAATAGAGGGAAATGCTTCATTCACACTCAGTACTGCAGGATGCAAGTTAGACCTAGTCAAGCATGTATAGAATTTGTCATCAAAATTGATCGCACAGTCAAATCTGAGGGACTTGATTTCTTAATCAAGTGAAATGACAAGGTAGCATGCATGTGAAGTAACTGCTATAAACTTCACAGAATCACAATATAATTTACTAAGCGGGAAACACAGTCACTATAGATAAGAAAGTAGTTACCGAAGATGTCATTTTAAATTAATCGGCCTAGCTCCATTTTAGTAGTTCCGATTTTCATTTGCACCTTCCTTTCAACCAATATCACTACCATCCACCTGAAAAGACATAATTCAAATCACAGCAATAGACGAAACACAATAAAGATTCACTATTTCAAACTTCAAGTAGTAGCAGGTTCTTAACGACTAGTATTCGAGTGTATTGTATTTACAAACAGTAAAAGTTCGGTAAAATCATCAATAGCAGATAAAGAATTGGAAGAGAAAATTTGGGAATTTAAACTCAGATATTCCGAACAATTTGACATCAGGAACTTCCATCTCCTTCTCCAGGAGCTGATTTAAATTCAAATAGGGCCGTTATAGTTCAGAAAATATTCAACAGAATACTTCAAATAGTTCTACACAGAGAGACTTATAGTTGCCGACTCAACCAAAATAATACCATGCAGATGTAAGCGTACTTTGATCTTCAATTTTGCCAGACTTGTGAATCTAAGAAGGCTAAATCAAATTAGGTCTGACGGGGATTGTTTAAAGTATAATTCATCTTCAAAAAATCAAAAATCGAAACCAGCTGTGTCATCTATATGCTCACATTCGATATTTTAGGCAATCCCTGAGTTATTTTGTAAGTCTTCAAACATAATGATATCCCCTTGCATTGACTCAACATATATACAAAGAATTGGATGCAAATGATCCACCATATTATGCCCTTATTTTATCAGTCTAATACCAGAAGAAGTCAAAAATCTAAAAGAGCAAAGTGCATTTAGCTATATCAAGCACCCAAATTAAGGATGCAACATGATTCACACATAACGCAACTCTCTGAGGTTTTGATCTAGTCATCAATAAGGCAACAAGAATGTCTGTCTTAACCCCTCCTAACTTACCTTCTTTAGAACATTCCTTATATTCATTATCTCAAGGACTATATTCCCAAAATTATACTTTCGACAACAATTATATAGTTATTTTGCTATAAAAGTGTTAGCCAATTCTGTAATCTTCTTCCATTTCTTCCAATATTATTTAGTGTAACAAATTCCCCTGTAATCTAATAATCTTCTGTACCATTTCGACATTATTAACCACCAAAAGGAATTTCCAATA
>CAIGRK010257472.1:0-10946 GCA_903798315.1 Fraxinus greggii | reverse complement strand
AATAATTTTCAATTATAATAACAATGTGTTTCTACAATGAATATAATGTCAATATTTATAGGAAAAGCCCAAAATCCTAGTTGAACCGGAAATAACTTGCTAGGTTTAAAAAAGATTGCGATAAAATAGAATTCCAATAAAGTAAGAAAAATTCGCGAAAAAGGAAACTTTTGGCTTCCGAAATAACTATGCGGCCGAATAGTATTTTTCTATGAAGTCGCATAGTCCAAGCATAACCTCCTATCTCGTTTTAGGTATTCATGCATGCGACCACATGCATAAATGTGCTATGCAATTGCATAGCTTTATGGCTCAGCCTCCTCTTTTGTTGCTTGCAACATGATGCTCCAATTGGTTCCGGCCATCGATTCCTTCATGAAAGTTGTTCCTTGGCTTGTTAGTTTTGACATTTCGTCCACCGTAGCTTGGGCAAGCAATCGCATCGCCTTTTTCACCCGTTTTACCCTCAAACATGTCATCAGACCTCCTTCGATAATCAGCGGGTCTTTCCCGGGGGCTTGACTTTAATGCACTGGGCTCCGTGCTCACATCAAGTGTATTGTGATTATTTATAATCCATGTATAAGTGTTTCTTAAATACCATAATGTTCTTGTTACATAGTGCCACATTTTAAATGTTACAAGAAACTAGTTAGAGACAATCAAAAGAAACTCCAAGCCACATAGTGCCACATTTTAAATGTCACAAGAAACTAGTTAGAGACAATCAAAAGAAACTCCATGCCATCTTCTTCATTTTTATGTGCCAATTAATCGTAAAAGTCAATTGTCCTATTTCGGAAAGTGTATTTTTTACATTTGTATTCGGACAATGACAAGAGATTGACTTGTTAGATGGTCTAGTCATTTCCTGAGCCCTTAATCGAACAGGTAGTCCTTTAAGAAGTTTCACTATAGATCTGAGATTGTTCGTCTCGTATTGTTTCGTTTTGTGTGCCTCGTTCGTGTACTAACGAATGAGGACACGGGGATTTTTTTCATAGATGAATTGCTGCACAATTTGCTCAGGTCCAAGGATTTTATTTTTTAGCTCTTGAGAGAAATACCCAAAATAAGTCTTTTAAAGTATAACGTTTCTTGCATAATATTTGACATATGGTTGTTTGGTACCCACCATCGGCCAATATCGTAGACTGGAATTTAACTTCTCTTTACACCCCTATTATGGAATCAATCTAATCGTACAAGGCTTTAGTATTTCGAGGGGATATAGCCAAGATCACATCAATGTAGAGCATGTTTGGAGATAGAAATTAAAAATAAATCTAATAATTAAAAAAACAGATTTTCCATTGAAATATGTGTCTTTTTACCGGAAAGAAATGGGAAATATTTCCCATTTCTTTTACAAGCAAACTTGAAGCCATGTTTGGCTAATTAGCTAGAAAACCCCAACAATAACATTTATATTCAGCCAAATATGCTGTAGCCTATTTTTTTTCTTGGTTTTTTGGAAGCTCTTTGTTTTCTTTGTAGCCACATAAATCATCTGTATGAACCTGCAAATTAACATTCCTATGGTCCATGCAAGGGTACCCTAACCACGCCAAGCTCATTTTCTCCTCGTCGAATGTCCATTGACAAGGCCATTCGTCCCAAGTCTTAATATCCTTAAGCTTCTCAATTAGATCATCCGGTAGCGACACATGTGAATGCCCGTTTGGTGTCTCTACTGATTCCTTGGTTTCCGATGCCATACTGTCGCGTCGTTCTTTAGACAGACACAATGTGGCTAGCCTTAGAACTGTCTTCTAATGTGTCACTATCTTTCCTCTTTATATACAAGGATCGATCCCTCGGAAAAACCCATATTTGAAAAAAAAATAAATGGCAAGGTAATATAAAAGGTAAGTTACTTTTTGTCATCAGATAACGGAAGGTAAAAGCTAGTTGTCAAAATTATGCACCTGCCATTCATATATCTGGCATGTGCATATTATCTGTAATTGCCAAGATTTGCACTATTATAAAATTCGGGTAAATTTATGAACCATGATTGGTGTACAATAGAACTGAACAACGAAACCGTCGAATCCGAAAACCAAATCGAAACCGTCTTTTTTTTTTTTTTTTTGAAACCGTCGGTTTGGGTCCACACGGATTCATCAACGTTTTGGTTTTGAACGGTACCAAACCGGTTCGAAGTGATTTGATTTATGTTCCAATCTTTACAAAAATTTTAAAACTACCAAACCGTTTGCAAAATAAATAAATAAATAAAAATCTGAAAATAAATTAGTTTATACTTTATCCAATTCAATTAAAACTAAATATATCTCAATTAAAAGATACATTCATATAAGATATAACGCAATTAAACTTAAAAAATAAATAGACAGTTATCCATCAAATTTATTAATTAAATCATACCCCAAATATCCATCAATCATCACAACTATGAATGTAAAAAGTGTTAAACAACTGCTGATTAACCATATTTATTGATCGCCTATTATAATTGAGTAGACAATTAAATCTAAATTTTAATTCAAATTCACATATTTCTTTCACTTCTACTAATAATTTTCTCGAATTTCGGCTAATATCAAATCAGTTTATCCAATTTTCTTATTTTTATGGTTATTATTTGCTATATTTTATTGTTAGTTATGTTATTGTGTTCTAATTTATGTTGTGCTCCCCTAAATTTTTAGTGGACGACATTTTTTTATTTATTTGTTTCTTAATTTTCCGGTCACGTCACGTCACGTCACGTCACTCAATTAATTGTTTACATTTAATTTAGTTTTTAAATTTTTTCTGTTAAGTGGATTACTTAAATGGCCGTTTTGAAGATTTTACCAATAAGTCTTTCAGCATATTGCTTTGTTAAAAACTTAATGCAAATAATACAAAACGTTGAGGCGGCAATTTTCTAAAAATTGATTGCATAGTAATAAAGAACCTATAGATTCGTCAATATTTGGATGAAGTAGAAGCAATTCATGATTCACAAAAATTTTTGGAAGGTATTATCGTATATTTATATTCATTTTCCTTTATTAGTTGTTATGTATTATTTAACTATAATCAATAAATTCATATACTACACTTATCTTTATGGAGATGATGAATCGCAGATATTGTGTCAATTAGTATCGACTAAGAAGTTAAAACATTTCTATCATGTTGTTACATTATAATGATTAGAATTATAGAACTTTGGTTTGTAATACTTTTACTAATACTATTTATGTTTTAACGTGAAATTTTAGACTAATATTTATGATTTAATTTATTCGACATATGTTATTTTTTCTTTGTAAAACAGTTGTTTTAAATCGAGCCAAACCGAAAAAAGGGGTTTCGATGGTTTGGTTTGAAAATTTGTCACAAACCGTCCAAATCGAACTATGTTTACCCCTAGTGTACAACGTTCGTTTGGAAAACTGTAGATTTTTTCGACAAACAATTTTTTGACACATCAACATTGTCAATCAATATTGTCATCCAACATTATACAAATAGCATAATTGTAAATTTATTGTACATTACTAGACAACAATGTAGAAAATGGAGTAGATAAATTTTGAATTTTATTTTATTGTGTTTTAAGCTATCAAATATCTAATACGGTATGTTTGATAGGTTTAATACTTCTCTTTTTACACCTTGTTAAATTATTTCCAATCCAACATAGTGAACGTGCTTGCTACACCCAAAATTTTCAACTGAACCATATCTTAAACAAATAATAAAGTGAACGTGAGTCCTAGTATCAATTCCACGATGAATAAGTATATAATCTTACTTCAATTATCACTAACTTTGATTAAATAACAAATTTGGAAGAGTTTTATAGTAGCTAATTAGAAATATATCTAATCTAATTATCTAACTAAATAGGCAAGTGTGTATGAATACTATCAATGGCAAGCACTAGGATTTCAAATCCCCTTATATTCCTCTATCTTAATATCAATTTTATTATTTGACAACTCTTAATTGGACAATAAGATCATTTTTCCTAAATTATTTAATAATGACTTTCGAGTAGTATTAAACATATCTTCACATATAACTCTCATGTATCTCTATGAATTATGCGAAAATGTAAAGATAAATTAAATTACAAAAATGTTCAAACGAATCATGGAAAACATAGTGGTATATTCTATTTATTATTGAACTTTACAATTATTGTTATTACATGGTATAATTTTTATTCATTTTTCTCAAATGACAATAGAAATCACAAAATAATTCAATTATTAATTAAGTAATTGAAATGTATTAAGCTCCTAGCAATCATTCAAACCAAACACGTATTTAATGTTAAAATCTAGAAATTAATAATAAAACATCAAAACCTATGGTTCATTGTTATCTTAGCATCTATACAAGTAGTCGAAGATCATATGATTACAAAAACACGAAATTGATTACATTGCCCAAATTTAAAGTATAGAAAGAAGATGAAAAGTGATTTTGAATTGTTGAATTTCTTCAATAGCTCTTTGATCAAGCTCCTTGATTCTTCTTCATCTTCAACCCCAAGGAAAGATGTATGAAAATTATATATGAGTCTCTTGTATCTAAAGCTTCTATAAAGCTTGAAAGAAATATGCATTGTGAATCTAATGGCTTCCTTTAGGCGGCTTCTTTATAAGATATGTGTCTGTTGTATTCCAAGAGCTTCCTTTAGATATATTTATTTTCAACCAAAGAGCTTTTCCTTAATGAACGATGAATGGTTGTATTAATAGTTCCAAGAATTATGTTAAAACTCGTGCCCTAATTGCCTTTCAAGTAAATGTTGAATCAAATTTGGAAACAAAAATCTTTCTACCGAAATTATCTATGTGATTGCATGGGGTAAATCCTTGGGGTCGCATGGTTATGCATTCTCCCTTGCTGGAACTGAAACTTAAAATCCTTAAATTCGAAAGGAACAAATTGTGCATCTCATTCAATTTGGTTCCTGGATTCTCCTATTGTTCATCTTGAGTCCCTTACTATTTGTACTTTAGGACTTTTAAATTTAAATCTTTGCAACTCAATCCTCATTATTTCACAATCATCCATAATTGATTCGTTGCAAGTTTCAAAGTTCACAATTAAGTCCCCAAACATTTCAAATGTTGGATTGAACTCCCAAAACTTGCGAACTTCTTTAATCTGCTCTCTTAATTTTCTAATTTAATAGATGCTATTTCATTGAACTTCAGTTGTTCCGAATAGTTAAGCTCAAAGTAACTTATCTCCATCCCAAGTAAATCCAAGTCCGAATTTTTCTTACAATCAATTTATTTACACTAATTAGGTGGATATCCGTTCAATTAATCATAATTTATCAAGTTTAGAAGCTCGAATAACTGTATAAAATACACTTATCAAATATCTCCAAACTTAAATTATTGTTAGTCCTGAGCAAGATTATCTATTTAACGCTCTAGCAAACAAAAATAAAAGCCAATGTATTAGATAGCTTTCTATATTCACTTCAAGTACTGAAAGTAATTGACAATTCATAAAAGGCTCATAATTAATGTTACCAAAATAAAATTTTACTTATCCAATGCTCAATTGATGTTTGTATCCATATTCAATTCAATCGCCATGATCTTTTAGCTTAATCAGTTTCCCAACCTTCAACGATCAAGTATTTCATTTCTCTCTCGTGGGATACATAACCCTAAACGTGTTGTTCAATTCTCCCTTTGCGTGTTCATTTTAAGGTTGATTTCACGATACTCATTCATTTCGCGCTCAAGTTTGATAGGATTTCACCAATGGAGGTAACTAGCTTGATATGTGATTATTTTCTCACGATTTGAATATCTCAACCTCCAAACTTCAACAAGTTAATAACCTCACTAAAATCTAAATTCCGAATTAAGCGTCTGAGGCTTAAGAGGACGGAAACAATACTTATAGTTGTTTTGACATTACTTCAACATACTTTGATGTATTTTTTTTTTTTCATTGTGTCCCTTCTATTTTTGAGATCTTTATGTGATTTTCAAAGGTAGTTTTCACTTTACACTGTAGGCATCATTATTTCCCAATAGGCCATCTCCGAAAAATTGTTGATGAATAATGTCTGATTAGTTAAGACTTGCTCCACATTACAATGTATGTAACTTTTTTCTATGTTCCAAGGTTAATACAATGCCTTTTATTGGGACAAATAATTGGAATCCAACCCTAGTGAATGGTTACTACCTAAGTTTCACTTGTTAGCTAAAAACACTCCTACAAGTGTTAAACAAACATGAAACCGACACATAACTAAGTGGTCCTCAGCACCAGATCAACCATCCCCAAACTATCATTTCAAATGGTTAATTGGTTGTGTTTTATAATATGAATTTGGTTTTTCAACCTAAGTTCTTTCAACCTTTTCCATCAAATTAATCAACCCAGAAACAAATGCCCATCATCACTACTTTTGTACTCAACATAACATAATCTCACATCCACAAGCATCAAATTAGTAAATTTGTATCACCTTGTCACAAACAATGAATCATAAACAATTTCAATTAATTTCATTATTAGTCGGCAAGACTATCCAACTCATACAATCACACTTAAAATAAGAAATATTTTGAAATTTCTTCAAACTTTTCAATTTTTTGTTTAAATTTAAAATGGCATATCACACAAACAAAAATTATAGCAAAAATAACTAAGCCACTCCCAACGTAATCACAAAATAAGCTTAAGGAAATATCAACAATACTCAAGTATCATATGGTGATTTCTCAACATTAGCACTTGGTCTTCTATTTTTCTTTTCTCTCCTTGCTCTTTTTATAGAATATATACGTGATACTTGAAAAAACAAATGAGACTTAATTATCAATATATCACATGAAAGTTAAAGATAACCATTTAAAGATTGGAAGGTAAGATGACATAATTTTTTTTTCCCGGCATGATTGTGATATTAGGAATACTTTCCTAATTATAGAATACTAAATAAGGAAGAATAAGCTAGACAATAACCACACGTGCCTAAATACTAGATGCAATCCTAACTTACTACATGCAATACAATTAATAATAAAAGCAAGTGAATAAAAGGATTAGAACAGTGCTTCACGACACTTTGAATAGAGTTTTGGATGTCTTGTTTTGCGTAGATTGACCTTTCACCAAACTTCAATTATCCTCCAAACTCTTATTTTGTCCTTCTCAAAATAGTACGACTCGACTCAAACTCAACTACGAAGATTTCAACTTCTTCCTCAGCTTTAAATACAAAATCAATGAAGTTGGAGGATTCCATGTTAATTCCATCATTGAATGTTACTGATTCGTTTGACTCCGTTATGATTAATTCCTCATCCTCTTTAATCGTTTTCTCGCGTTGAATGACTAAGAGATCCCTATATATGTTATTTGGAAGATCTGAACTTATTTGGGCTCCCTCTTTGATTGGTAAAGAAATCCCATAGTCATTTATCTTCATCAATTTTCGCATATGGATCATCAACTTTGACAAGTGTATTATATCCTCCTTTTTAAATTAGCGAAAGACGAAGAGATTCCCCATCTCTTATTATTAGTGGTCCCTTACTTCTTTTCATTCCCAATCAATGGGAAAAAAAAAAAGAGTAGATAAAGGGAAAAATAAGATAAATAATAATAATAATAAAACTAGAATTTACTAAAAATTAATTAAATAACTATAGTTCCTAACAACGATGCCAAATACTTGTTGCACTAAAATTTCACAAGTAGACGATATCGTAAACAAGTAATAAAATGGACGTGAGTCCAAGTATCGAACCTACAAGGATTAAGTATTTAATTTAACATCAATTAACACTAACTTTAATCCAAATTTGGAAGCATTTAGTTAACTAAACCTATAATTAATCTAATTATCTAACTCAATTGGAAAGCATGTATGAATACTCAATTATTGGTAAGCACTAAGACTTTGAATTCTCCTATATTCCTCCGTCTTAATATAAATTCTATTATTTGAAACACTTTGTTCGAACATGAAGATCAATTTTTTAATTTATTTAATAATCTCTCTCTAGTAAAATTTGACTTATTCTCATATATGACTCTCCAATATCTTTATGATGGATGCGAATATGTAAGGATACATTAAATCACTTGAACATTCAAAAGGATACATAACAATTCAATTATCGATCTCGTAATTAAAAATGTATTAAGCTCCTAACAATCATTCAAAATTAAACATATATTTAATGTTAAAATCTGGAATTTAATATCAAAATATAGTGTTCAATGTTATCCAAACATCTATATAATTACTTGAGCATGCAAATACGAAATAGATTAATACAACATCACCAGGATATAAAGCATAGAAAAAAGATGAAAAGTGATTTTGAATAGTTGAATCTCTTCAATAGCTCCTTAATCATTCTTCTTCTTCTTCTTCAACCCAAACAAAGATTTATGAAAAGGGCAATTATATTACCACCACATTATTTTTTTGTTCCACCACTTTATAAATGCACCACTAATCAAAACACCTTTTTTTTATAAATACACTGCAAATGTTTACATAAATAGTCATACTCCAATTAAAAAAATAAAAAGAAAAAAAGAGAAAAATAAATTACTCTACCTACACCAAATTTATGATTATTTCATTTCCACGAGTTCTTTTGCGTTTGCTACGAAAAAATCTACCTACTGCAATAATTATGGATCAAATCGTTATGTGATCGCCTCTTAAATGAAAACAGAGGCAAAAAGAAGATAACAGAAAATCGTACCACCTTGAGACAATAACTTAGAAACATGAACTGGTCAGATGAAACTAATAAATTAGACAACATTGAGCAACTACAAACTTAAATGGAGATGATGAAGTAAAAAAAAAATCCATGGGACGAAATTGGAAGATCAAATGTGCCATGTGCCAACAAACTCATCACCAAAATTTGAAGATCAAAGGTGCCAACAGCCACTCTGTGAAAAATTCAAAATCCCAAAAACAAAAAATGCATTCAATCACGAGTAAAGCCAACAAGGAGAAAGGAAAAACAAGTATGTACATGTTCGGGTTTGAGTTCGTGGTGTACGTTGAGAAAAGAGCAATATATGGGTGTTGGTGGTTTTTTTTGTCATTTTAGTTCTGGTCCCTGTTTGTAATCATTTGTTCAAGTCTTTTTTTTCATCATACTTATTTTCAATCATAAATTCTCACAATAAAATATTTTTCATGTAAACTCAAAATTTTTCCTTATTTTTTACCTCACATTCTCCAAAAAATTACTATTCAAAAACTCATACTTTAAAAAAATGACTGTCGAACAAGTGCTTGGTAAATAAAAAAAATGTGGTGGTTCAAAAACATTTTGTTGTGGCAATATAAACCCTTATGGAAATTATCTCTTCTTGATTTTCTGTTTCTAAATAATTAGATTCTGTGTGATTATCTATAAGCAGTTTTTCTAAGTTTTTAATTTTGTATTGTATTCTCCTAATGTTTCATATGCTTTATCTATTCTATTATTTGTAATTTTTATTCTATCTTCTAATTTTTCTATGTTTTCACTAGTCTCTAGGGTTATTATGAATTTTTTCTTTAATTTCTAAACAATTACTACATTGGATTTCTAAGCAATTTTTACATTGATTTCTATTTTTATGTTCCGGGTATATTTCACATATTTTACACTTGTTCATCATTGATCCTTATCCTTTTATCCATAGTTATTAGACTCGATCCGAACATTGACCCAGACAAGGTACTTGGTCTCGGATTTCTAGTTAAACCAGTGGGTCATTGCATAAAAAAATATAAAAAAAAACTTAAGTATAAAATTTTTTTAAGGTAAAATTATATTTTTTAAAATTATTTTTCACTAATTATTTAGATCTATAAAATAAAGTAATAGGTTTGACTAAAGTTTTTATAAAAATACTTTTAGAAAACTTATATATAATTCATTGAACACATATAACTTATTGCACATAAAAAATATTGAAGTACTCTAAAACTCCAATGGTGAAGAAGGTCCAAGTTTCAATTCCTTGGACCCTCAAAATCTTAAAGGTAACTTTGAAAGTCGGTAAACTAGTCGGGTTAACTCGGTCAAAACTGCTGGTTAATTCGATCAAAGCCCTTTTTGACCGAGTCATGTGCATTCCTATTAAACTAATCTACTCAGTCCTGACCGAATTTTATAACTATACTTTTATCCATCCACATACATTCATATTCTATATTCGTCATTTTTATATCGAGAATTGAGAAGTCTAATTCTTCTAAACTACTATAATTATCTTCAGAATTGCTTATTTTTAAATTGTCTATAATACTTCATCTGTATATATGCTATATACTGAACTACAAGATCCACAATAAGATAATTATATAATATTAAATTGTATTTATTTGATTATCATAGATCTAGTTATATTTTCTGTACTTTTATTTTTATTGGAGCATTTGTTAGTGAAATGTCTAAGGTCTCCACAAATATAACATTTACAATCCTTCTTATTTTTCGGCTTTTTGACATATCTAATATACTTTGGTCTTTTATTTTTAAAATATGTCCTGCTTGGTTTAACATTATATCTTTTTCTTTCTTGATATTGTCTTTTATGTTTTTTTATATTTTTTATGTAAATTTTTCTTTTTTCTATAATCATATGTTTGTGGTGTATACAAATCTGAACAAAAAGAATAATTTAATTTCTTTATTTGTTTTCTACTACCTCTTCTATACAATACTAGTGAGCGCACGTGCAATGCACGTGTGATAGCGTAGTTGGCTATATAATAGCGTAGAATGATTTTTGGACATTTTATACAATTATACAAGCTTAACGAAAGAATAAAAATAATTACCTATTGCACTTGATACCAGACCAAAAGAGAAATGAGGCTTCTTCGTGCGAAAGAAAATTATTTGACGTCGTATTCTCACAAGTAATAAACATAGCAAAAACTAATTAAATAAAGGCTTGTGAGTAGA
>CAIGRK010257470.1:0-13020 GCA_903798315.1 Fraxinus greggii | reverse complement strand
GATGATGTCTTGCCTGCAAAAGGTGCATCCACAGCTGAACATTGCTTTTCTAGAAGAAGAGTTAAGCGGCCCTACAGGAGGTCGGCCTGAGGCTGAGGAGTCCCTTCTGGAGGAGGTGGGAGAGGGGGCAATTGTAAATGTAGATCAATATTTTTCATTCTTTTGTAATGGCTTCGGCCCTGAATTATTTATTAATGAAAATTATTTTGCTTTCCAAATGTTGTCATCTCGTATGAACGTGCTTATTAGAAACATTTAAGAACATGAGAGAAGTAAATGAACAGCAAGTACAAACATTTGGTCCAAGCTTAACCAATTAAGAAAATGGAAGAAGCAAATTAACTATTAAGTGCAAACACGTCGTCCAAGCTTATCTACTTAAGAAAATAGAAGAGGCAAATGAATTGTTTAAGTTCAAACACGTCGTCCAACCTTAACCACTTAAGAAAATGGAAGAAGCTAATGAACTGTTAAGTGCAAACATTCCGTCCAAGCTTAACCACTTAAGTAAATGAAAGAAGCAAACGAACTGTTAAATGCAAACACTTCTCTAAGCTTTGGTGATTAGTAGATGTGTGAACATATCTGGTTCGCACCTCTCCTGGCGAAGTCAGTCTCCTTGGTCGAGGCAGCCCTGGAGGTGTTCGCGCCTCGACAAGGAATGAAAACGTGAATATAGCTGATTCGCTTAACCAGGAGTGGCACCCGAATCTCCTATGACGAAGCGAGTTACCTTCGTTGAGGTAGCCCTGGGGACGTACGTCCCTCAGCAAGGAGGGAAAATGTGCATACAGCTGATTCGCTTAACCAGGAGTGGCACCCGTACCTCCTCTGGCGAAGCGAGTTTCCTTGGTTGAGGTGTTCCTTGGGGGCGTATGCGCCTCGGCAAGCAGTGAAAATGTGAATACATCTTATTTGCTTAACCAGGAGTGGCACCCGCACCTCCCCTGGCAAAGCAAGTTTCCTTGGCTGAGGCAGTCCCCAGGGGGCGTATGCGCCTAGATGAGGATTGAAAATGTGACCCCATGGGGATGTATGTGGCTCGGCAAGGAGTGAAAATGTGGCCCTCTGGAGCGTATGCGCCTTGGTAAGGAGTGAAAATGTGAACATAGCGGGTTCGTTTGAGCAAAAAGCAAGAGGAAATAATTATTTCATTTACTTTGCCAACAGTATTTACATGATAGTAGCCTTCACCACCTTCCTACTGATAGTACTTTCTCAGGTGTTCGACGTTCCAGGGGTGAGACATCACTTTACCATCCAGATTTTCTATCCTGTATGTATCGGGACGGACTTCTTCAGTGATACAGTATGGGCCTTCCCAAATCGGTCCCAATGTTCCAGTTCCTGGCTCCTTTGAAGATGGGAATATCCTTTGTAATACCGAATCGTCAACGCGAAATGCTCTCCTCTTCACCTTGGTATTATAGTAGCGTACCATTTTGCATTGGTAGGACGTGAGCTTTATCTGAGAATCATCCTTTTTTTCCTCAAGAAGATCGAGTTCGTACTTCCTTAGCTCGTCGTTCGTTATTTCGTTGAAGTGGATGCGACGAAGTGATGGCTCTCCAATTTTCACTAGGCTCATGGCTTTAGCTCCGTATGTCATAGAGAATGGGGTCTCTCCCGTCGCAGTTCTGTAGGTGGTTCATATGGCCCAGAGAACTTGGGAAAGTTCGTCGACTCATGCTCCTTTGGAGGCATCCAATTTTCTCTTCAAGGTGAGTTTGATGGTTTTATTCACTGCCTCTATCTGTCCATTAGCTTGGGGATGGTAAGGTGTTGAAAAATGTTTTATGATTTTTTTCGAGCTCGTCACACATCCCTGATTTTCTTGTTGTCAAATTGTTTGATGGGCAGACTGTTCCCTATTTCTAGGTGCTCATCCGATATGGTCAAACACACTTGCAGACCTCTGAGACCGTTCTTCATAATCCAAGGGAAAGTTATCTTCCCCAGCTGAAGTGTCTACTCCTACTTTCCTTTCAACTGGGTCCTCTCTTTGTGGACTTCGGTGAGTTGTCCGGCTGGATTCTGCTTCAGTTCGCTGGCTCGACGTCGTAGGATTTTGGTGGAAGCCACCTTAGTTTTGTACCTGCATGAGAAGCTCCTGGGCTGCGAGGTCCCTCATGTTAGTGGCCATGCGTACTATTTTTGCAGTTAGCCGTGCAGCATTTCTCCCTCCTCTGCGATAGCGATGATGAGGCTGTTGATGTGTAATATTGTTCCGGATGATCTCTTTTTCAGAGATTTCCCTTACTCTCCTCGGATTCACTTCTTCATTGCTGGAACTCATTGGTTTGGAGTTGTGAGTTCTTTCCTCTCAACAACCGAACTTTGTTTATAGCTTCCACTTGTTCTTTCTTCAAGAACGAAACCCTTTTTCGGGGAGGAATATCAATCAAAATATTTTGATTAGCTTTTTCTTTCGTGGGGATACTCATGGTTATATCAAGTTTCCCACAGACAGCGTCAATCTGTTGACCTCGAAAAATGGCTCCGACACGTGGCCAACAGAATA
The DNA here is from genome assembly GCA_903798315.1 of Fraxinus greggii. Taxonomy (NCBI): domain Eukaryota; kingdom Viridiplantae; phylum Streptophyta; class Magnoliopsida; order Lamiales; family Oleaceae; genus Fraxinus; species Fraxinus greggii. The sequence continues at coordinate 10,499 of CAIGRK010257470.1, read as the reverse complement.
ATACTCCACGTAAGATCCACGTAAGCTCTCATGCGCACATCAGCAAACCGATAATCACTCGTGGCTTTTTTTCGGTGGGGGTGGAAGTGGCCAAGCGAGCACTTCGACCTGAAGGTGGCTCCCAACGATGAAGTGGTCAACGGGACGTGGTTGTGGATGTACTAAAATGTAATGTGAGGCTCTTTTGAGTAAAAAGTCTAGGATCAAAAGATTAGAATAGGAACCCCCTTCTTACCATTGTGTGGGGATATTTATACCAAAAAAGGGAAGAGGAGAACCGTTGGATGGGATGACACGTGGCTCCAGATCAGGGATGAGCCATCCTTTCGTAGGCATCAATCTGTCAACACAAAGGGTGGCGGGTATTGAATGATCTCTGACACGGCGTTGAATTGACCGTTTGAAGCCTGCCACACATCCCATCAATCAGTCGGGACTTGACTTTGGATAGATCTTCTCAGTATCTATCGCAGAAGTGTGGCGGAGCGGACTGCGAGGTGTAAATGAATGCGGAGTGCGGGCCTTTGGATCTGCCGCGAGTAGCAAATGAGCTCGGTTCTTCCATGAGGTGGGCAGTAGTGTTTCAGTTCGGAGTTTCGGAATCGGTTCGTCCGCCACGTGGTGACACCAGATCAATTCGATCAACACGTGACGGATGGACGAGGTGGAGGGCCCCAAAAGGCCCGTAACAATTTTGGTTGTTGATATTGAAAATGTGGTGTTGCTCCAAGTAGTTCCATGTTTATGTTATTAGGTTTTCAATTCTCTCGTCTTTTCTTCGGAAAAAAATGTCTACTTTTCATCAAAAAGATTTGTTATTATTGTTTTTCTGTCGAGAAAGGAGTAAAAAATGAACAAAAAGTGTCAAAAATCGTTGAAGATATGGACTAAAGAGAATATGCCTATTATAATTTGAACAACATAAGGGTAGAAACATCGCTATGTGAGATATAAATATCTTATCTTCATTATAAAAATAGATTGCATTTGCAAGAGAATGCATAAAAACAGTGCATTGTTGTTGTAGAAAGAACTCCAAAGAGAACTATCAGGTGGTCTATTTAGGATTTCTTGTGATATTACCTTGAGTTTTAAAACTTCCTGCCTCTGCCTGTGAGGGAATGAGAGAAATCATAGTTGCTCGTGAGGATGTTATCAGTGCTAGTAGCGAAAATAATGGGGGGAAAACAAAGTAATAAAGAAGGGACCGCACGGGACGGGACGGGACGGGATGCTAGTTGCTATATTATGTGTGATTGGATGGTGGTGGTGGTGGTTGAATGGGAGGTAGGTAGGTGGGACTAGGCAGAGAGATTTATTTTCTTTATTTGTAAATTGTTTAATTGGAATTCTTTTGTACTTTTATTAAAATTTTGAGACTACTACTTTATTTTTTAAAATAGGAAAGTAAATTTGTCATTTTATAACGTTTACAGAGAAAAAGGACGAATATGTTGTATTTGTGCAAAGTTCAACTAATTTAGAAGGGTTTTGTGCCATAATGAAGGTTAGGGAAGTATTACACAAAACAGTTGAACATCATACGAGTATTGTACCAATTACCCAAAAGTATTAATGACGTGTTTACTATGATACACTAGATAGTATTTACTATTATCAATATCATGTAGGAGTGGACCAACCCGATCAAACCACCTGACCCGACCCAAATCCACCGGTTTGGGTCGGTTTTTTGCCTTTTCTGGGTGGGTTTCGGGTATTGGGTTGGGTAGTCGGGTCAGGTCGGGTATGTTCCGACCGGTCAACTACATTAAAAACTAAAAAAAAAAAGAGAGAGGGAAACACGTTAAATTGAAAAGCAAAACTCTAAAAGCCGAGTCGCCTCTCCACTCTCCACTCTCAAATCGCTATGGTACCAAATTCCTCTCCTAAACTGGAAGATTTCTTGGGTGGTGCAACAATGGCTACTCATGACTACGGGAGTCAGAGATAAACGATGGCTTGAAGCCTTGATAGCATATTCTACAACCAAGAGTTCATTAACCAGCAGCAACACCAACTAATGCTTATGGTGGTGGGGGTGCAATGGGCTATGGGGATTTGCAGTCTTTGAGTTTGTCCATGAGTCCTAATTCTCAGTTTCCATTATTGTTCTGGATCGTATACTGTTTCCATCAAATCAAATAAATCACAGTTTATCTGGGTAAGATTATTTATTGTTTTCAAAAGTGTATTAAGCTATTGAGTTCAATTTACAAAGTAAAAAACTTGTGATTATCTCATTCTAGGTGGTTATGACATGGAAGAGAATAATCCAACAAGAAGACAATTGAAATCAGTTCGCAGAACAACGGGAAATCTTTCTCAATTGGTACGTAACTCTTTGATTTTACTTTCCTTTAGAATTATGAACTTTGCATATTTTATGAGGTTTGGAAAACAAGCTGGCTGATTCAAATTTAATGCTGATTCATTAGTGTTTTCTGTGAATTCATTGTTTGAACTGAAAATTGGTTGAAAAGTTAATAATTTAGGGCATTGTTTATATGCTAATTTGAAATAAAAAGTTGTTTATGGGTTTATATGTTGATGATGTTGTTTGGTTTGGCGCACTCTAAATTATATCTAAATTCCACATGATAAATTTGCAATGTAGCAAAAGAAAGTTTCAGATCTCATACATGCAAAGGGAAATTATGTAACATTTTAGATTGAAATTTAAATCAAGATGGTGAGTTATTTAATTCTTACTAAATACCGCATGTCTTTGGCAAACCGACCAATCCAACCCAACTCGACCGATACTTGATTGGGTTGGGTTGGGTTGGGTTGGGTTTCAACATTTACACGGGTTGGATTAATTTGATTTTAGATCAAACCAACCATGTTGGATTGAGTTTGGGTTGGGGCAAAAACCAACCCAACCCACGTCCACCCCTAATATCATGTACCAAATATATATCACGAGTATAAGACAAAGAACACATTAAAGACAATGATTGTGTTTTTTTCCTCAACGAGATAGACTTGTCAGCTTGTTCAACTGAGAAAATTGACAATTTGAGGTAAAAGCAATTTGATTATATACATAACGCATCTCTAGAGGATGGAAGGGAGAGGGTCTAGTATGTTTTGTATTCTCCTATGTTTGGTATACAATTCTGGACAACATTGAATCTCGTATGTTTGGTACACAATTCTGGACAACATTGGACAGATGTTGTCCAGTTTAATACAAGTTAACTTTCTTCTTTTTTTTTTTAAATCCTATCCACCGCCTCCCAATCCAATATTTCGAACATGTCTAATTTTTAGTGTCATCTAATACAAACTCACCGGCAAACCTATAAGAATCATTCCATCTCTAGTGATGTGCATCATTCTGCAGGCCTCTCAATACTAATGTGCTTCATGCATCAAAAAGTTGAACGCAAACAGATGTTGAACTCACTTCTTTTGGAAAGTCACCATACCAATGAAAGCTATAGCACGGCAAACTACACCAGCAAGGATTAGCAGAGCTATACGAAGCCCCCAATCGTGTACATTATACCCGTATTTCTGGAGTGCTCCACAACGTGTAATGAGCCACACGCCATAGTACCTGAAGCAAAAATTCTAATGAGTAAATCGGGTTGTCCAAAATCAACAATCCAAATTGACATTGATTTCAAGTTATTTATAACCGAAGATTGAAAAATAAAGCTGTTTATCTTCCCCTTTGTTTGTAAAGTTCAGTAAATTTATAGAGGACGGTCGGATACAAGAAGACTACTATCAACAAGATTTTTCTTCTTTTTCTTCCTTAATACTACTTACTGCTATCTAATCCACTCTACTGAACATACAATAAGATTTTATTTCTTCCCGTACTCACAAGGGAAGAACTTGAGCACAGAAATATGAATGCGAATCTTAGGCACGTGATCTATGTTCGATTAAACGGAGATTACTTTTGATAAGTTTGGAAGGTGATCTGGGACAAAGTGAAATTCCATCCTGATTTCTTTTTCATGCAGTTATTATCCTGGCAAAATCAAGGTAGATTGTAATAGATTTGAGTCCTGGATTTCAATTTCAATGTTATGTTGGTGAACCAACAGCTTAAGATATTTCCTAGCACAACAGATGCACATGCACCCGTATCCAAACTCATCCAATAATGAATGAGAAGATGCAGGTCAGTTTTTCAAGCTATAGATGCGGTTTTACTTTGGTCACGGGAACTTTCCTTTCTCTATTTTGAATTAGTCACTAACTTTCATTTTTATTTCAATTCGTGTACTCCATCTATAGAAAAAAACAGTCTCGACTAGTATGAAACAAATAATGACATGGCTTTAAAGGTCTGTTAATGCATTTGGTTTTTTCGTTCAGATTGCCATAAAACTCTTATTGTTTTAAAATTATGTTGTTAAATATATTATATTCGCAGAAGAATAAGTGTTTTTGCCAATGCCAACACCGAAACTAGTGCATTAATGTGCGTTTTAAGCCACTCCATTTCCATCGAACAAGTCAGCAATTCTGTTACTTCAAAAGGATAGAGGTAGACATAGTGTCTAAAGTAAAACAAAAAAGGAAGTTCCAAGACCAAAGAGAAATGACACTATTAAGTTCGGTGACTAACAGCATTTTTAGACCTTGTAGATGTTCCCATGTTTATAATACGATAACGCAAGTATGAATCACAAGAACCTCCTACAAGAGTGTTGAATGCGTGTGCAAGAGATGCTCTAGGAACTTACCTCTCTGCATTTGCAATAACAAATGCTTCTAAGGCCCACTTTGGATAGCACAAATTCCCTATAATCTTCACATATTCCGTAGCATTCATCTGAGTCGCAATGAGAGTCAAAACCACGGGTAGTAGTACCGAGCACTGCACAAAGTGAAAGTAGACAGTGAGATACATCATACTTACAGGAGCTCAAACCGATAGTAGCTATTAGAAAGGAGAATTAGTTACCAGCTGGGATGGACCTGGATCAAGAAAGATGGCCAAAACATAAGCTACACCGGTTACACAATATACGAGACAGAGCAAGACGACGTAATTAGCTGCAAAGGAAGATCTTGGGTTGCTGAAGAAATAAAACATCGACAAATACACCACAGGCTTTATCACTGTATTGAAGTGGTCAATTGTGTCCTTGGAAACAAAATGAGCCAGACTGCTAATGCCAGAAGCACTCTCTCTCCAATATTGTAACTTGTCGAGAGAAAATGACCTTAAAGCTGCAATCTTGCACAACAGAGCTGAAATTGGAGAAAGAAATATGACAGGATTAAAACAAGAAACGTGTCTGCGCGCGCGCGCGAGAGAGAGAGAGAGAGAGAGAGAGAGAGACGGGACAGGGGGAGAGGGATAGGGATAGGGGAGCAAAGAGTGGAATAGGAATGAATCAGAACAAGTCCCTCTATCTGTCTTACGAGACAGAAGAACTATAGAGGGGGGAAAAACAGATAAAACTATTTAAGCAAAAGGAAAAGGCATATTTAAAATAAGTCATGTCTAAATGAGCTATTTAAGTCAGTATGCAACATTCTTCTAGCTTGCTTATGATAAGGATTCATAAAGAAATTAAATAATTTAACACAAACAGGGATTTCTTAAATAAGGAATTTGAAAGTTCTGTGAACTTACAAACAGCAATAATTGTATACGTGTAAGCAGCGTAACCAAAGGTTGCGTCACTCGCTTTGGTAAGTGATCCCAAGCTCGCTCCAGCAAGTAAAAGAATAAGATAATCTATTACTTGCACTCTAGCTTCACGTAATCGTTGTTTACACACCCTGAGATAAAGATTGTCTTAAGCACAGAGAAGATCAGAAAGGAATCTTATTGAATGATAAAATAACTAACCAAAAATCACTGAGTTGTTTTGTGAACTCAAAAGAGAGTACTTGGGTTGAGAATGTAGTTAAGCAACGTGTTAACTAATCGATTAAATAAATTGGATATGATTTTGCTTCATACTTAATGGTTAGGTCCGAGTTCTCCTATGGAAAAACTAAGCCGGGAAATGGGGAAAAAGGATTTGCAATCCCCCCACCTTACCACTGTGCCATCCTACCAAAATGGTACAAAATAGATACAATAATTTTTCCTGCGTAATGTATAAATTGACATATTTCCTACATTTTGAGTATCAAATATTCAATTACCAAGAAATCATTAGAAAAATTTATTAAAGATATTTATAGCAACAAAGTTACGAATCCTGTGATTAGCAGTGCCACCAATTTCTTATTGTATGACAGACAAGTCCCTTTTTGGGGACTCGGTGCACACCAAACAAGGGCGACTAAGAAATAGTAGCCATTGTCACACAAATTCACACTCCTCGCATTTGAACCCACAACCTAGGAGGTAGATGGTTGAAATCATATGTAATTAATCCGCCTTCTGTTTTGGCAGCGCAAAACAACTCAGGGGGCTATTGAGAAAGCATGATATAGCAACCAAGTTAGATAGAAAGAAAACTTTCAGATCAAAAAGAGAAGTCTAATTATGTACCTCCCAAGGAAGTACTTATATTGTAGGATGGTACTCGGGGTATTCCGGTTGGACAAGTCAGATGATCTCAAGAAGTTGTGCCGTATCATATCGCGCTTCCTCTCCACATTGCATTTCATATCTCGCCATACTTCCCCGGCAAAAGATTGTTCCTCAGTAACAGAACCAGGGAAGCGTATATCATCTCCTAGATTTATCTTTGCTGGGGATATTGGAAGTTCAGCCATATTATTCCTCATATCCAGGGGTATAGGATAACCGTTATGAAGCATCCATCTAACAGGAAGTTCCTCATGACTCACTCTCGAGCTTGAACTTGTTTTAATCATCCCCTCCAAAATGTCAATAAAGTAATCTGGAGGATTAACTCGATCCGGGACATTGATACCAAGACCTGTGAAATATTCTTCAACTTTTCTCACAGGCCCATGATAGACAGTAAGGCCTCCTTTTGCTAGAAGTACCAAATCATCAAACATCTGAAACAATGTGTAGCTGCAAAGAGAGTGAACAGTAAGTTAACCTGAGAAAGTATGGACACAAAAGGCTTGTCTTGGAAAATAGAAGCAACTTGCATTTCGTATAGGCTATTTCTTTTTGCAGAACAAATTGATAGGTCCATGTGCTAAGATTTGAAAGGTACCTTTGTCAAGTAGGTAAAAATTTAACCTCAAAAGTGAACAAGGTCATGTTATTCCAATTAAGCTCTGTAAGATTAATTTCTGTTTGTTATTAGGGAAAATTGCATAATTGTTGGTCCCCAACCTTCCTATATAGTTTCACAACCAGTCCCAAACAACAGTAATCGTCCAAATATCTAATAAATCATCAAGTAGCCTCGCATAACCAATTTTATGAAGGATAAAGCTTTTAGATTTTTTCCATGGTATTTTTGCCTTCCTACAATTGGTCATATCAAGACCACATGATGATTTAATGGGATTTCTGGATGGATTAAATTATTTGTACACACAAAGTATACACCTTGATTAACACCCTGTGTCAAAAATTTGACAGTTGATTGGAAAAAGTGTTGTCAAGATCAATATACCAAAATTTGCCAACCCACGTGGGTACAAACCAATGTGTCAACCTTTATGTACATGTAGCATTGTCCTTTCTAGTTTCAATCATTGAGGACTGGTTGTACAACTATATTAATAGGTTGGATACTAACTTGCTCCTTATAGGCTGCTGGACCACTTGCAACTTGGATAACAGGTTGTGAATTAATGATGAAATTTATCCCTTGTTATTACCTTGGTTGGTGGACAACCATACAGATATTTACCCCCTCGAGCGATTCTCGTCGAAGTGCTCTGAGAAGTAGCTGTGAAGATGAGCTGTCCAATCCAGATGTAGGTTCGTCTAAGAACAGCACTGATGGTTCCATTACCAACTCCACGCCAACATTTACTCGTTTCCTTTGACCTCCAGAGATTCCCCGTTTCTCCACTGTTCCAACTAAGGAACCCCTTACTGCTTGTAACCCCAAGGAATCTATGATTCGTTCAACAATAAGAACCTTGTCTGCCTTTGGTAAATCTGCAGATAGTCTTCAGTTTTGAAAAGGTAAATAGTTAAAACAAAATTCTGTAATGAATGATTTCATCCTCCGTAAAAAACGTAAAAGTGGCGCACAGATCAAGGATAGGAACATGATGACAACGTGTAATAGATGAAGTGAAGAATATGATCTGACCACTATATATGTGTGTGATGATGGAATAATATTAAATTGACCTTGTTAGCCTTGTCAATGGGAACAATGACACAACATCCATTTCGTATGTTTATTTTGCTTTTATGAAAGTAATACAACCTCGTATAATACGCCTAACAAATACCAACAAATATGTATGAAAGATGTGTACTTTCTATTGTTACCACAATAAATTATTATTTACCATTACACAATTGCTTTATTATCTGTAATGAAGATATCAATCATCACTAAACTCCAAATTCATACAACTCCAGGACAAGTTTTCCTCCCAAAATTGTGCAATATATGAATTTCATTATTATCATGGGCCATAGTTTTGCTATTTAAACTAAAAAAAGAATTCTCCATTTATTTGAAAATATTATTCACAATGGACTATCTTTCTTAACAATATGCTGAAGTTTTGTTACAACCATGTCTTCTCCAAAATCATTTTTGGCTTGAGAGAACAGGTCAAAAAAATTTTCAGCTTACTAGTCATAACCAGTCTGAAAGGTTCAATAGATGCAAGAGTAACTGCCAGGCCCACCAAGTCAAAGCGTGACCTGGACTCTGTTCAGAATCACAATCCGAAAAGTTCCAACAGTTGCATCTGCTCATTATTTATTAGTCAAGTTTCAACCTGACATCAAGTCCACACGGAACAAGTCCGGGGTCCCATAAAATCAGTCAGAAACTTTCAAAAGCTGGGTTAACACCATCACCTAGTGCACTTCATCCTCTATAAGCTTATCAAACTTCCGTTATGAAGATTGGATATCTCGAGTCTACAGTCACAGGATAATTCCTCGGATTGAAGTGTATCAGAATACTTTTTTCTGCAAATGAAGATTGACTATGCATATGTCTAATGTAAGGAGGTTATATATGTTAAGGGATAGAATCCCACATCGAATAAAGATGTAAACATAGACCAACTTATAAAGGATTAGGTTAATCCTCTTAATAAGGTTGATCTTTTAAGATGAACTTCAAATCTTAACATGTTATTAGAGTACATTAAACTCTAATGAGCAATTCGATCCTATTAAGACTCCAAATGTGAGCATACGAATTTCAAGATTGCTCTGCTCAAACGAGCCACCATCTTGCAGGGGCATGTTAAGAGATAGAATCCCACATCGAATAAAGATGTAAACATAGACCAACTTATAAAGGATTGGGTTACTCCTCTTAACAAGGTTGACCTTTTAAGATGGAACCCCAAATCTTATCATGGTATCAGAGCCCATTAAACTCTAACGAGCAATTTGATCCGGTTAAGACTCCAAAAGTGAGAATACGGATTTAAAGATTGGTCTGCTCAAAAGATCCACCATCTTGCGGGGGAATGTTAAGGGATAGAATCCCACATCGAATAAAGATGTAAACATAAACCAACTTATAAAAGATTATGTTACTCCTCTTAATAAGGTTGACCTTTTAAGATGGAACATCAAATCTTAACAATAGATATCCTCAGTTTCATCCATTGAATAGTATGTATCTACTTGAAAGGTCTGTTTCAAATTATCAAGAAGGGTCTGAATTGCCCTGAATAACAGTGACCAAGAATTAGCAATTGAAGTGAAATGCAACAATAGAATACTCAGAATCTCACATAATCAAAGAAAGATACCACCTTGAAGATTATCAGAAACTAATATAACTGACTTCGAAAACTGTGTCAAAGGTTCGGCAGGCAGCAAGATTGTTAAGAAGAAATTGCCAAAACACGCAACAAATACCATGATAAAGAAAAACAAGTAAAAAAAGAAACCGTGAATTTACGTAGTTTGGAAAACTCGCCTACGTCCATGGGTAGGAATGGACAAAACCCAAACCAAACCGACCAAACCGCCCGACCCGACCCAAACGGATCGGTCTGGGTCGTTTTTTTCCTTTTTTTGGGCGGCTTTCGAGTTATGGGTTGGGTGGTCGGGTCGGGTTGCGGGTTAACAACCCAAACCCGACTTAAACCTACCCAATTACAAAAAAAAAAGACATTAAAACTTAAAAATGGAAAAGAAAACCCTAAGCCCAGCCCCGGACTCCCAGACCTCGCCTCTCGCCTCTCCTAGTTCTTTCCTTCCAAATCGCCTACACAGTGGCCTCAAATCTCGCCGGCCAAATCTCGTCGGTCAATCGGCTCTCCGTATCCGCCTAAGTTCAATTGCAGCAGTGACCCATTGGCATCGGCTTCTCGTAAGTCGTAATCGTTTATTTTTTCCCTTTTGTTTTTGATTAATTTCTGGCGATTTGCATCGAAGAAACTTAGGGTAGTGTCCGTCCCATGTATTCTCGTCTTTCTTC
>CAIGRK010257401.1:0-15993 GCA_903798315.1 Fraxinus greggii | reverse complement strand
TATTGTACAAATTAGCAATATTCATCAAATGATATTGTTGCCAAGTGTTGTATAATTCAAAGGAAGGGTATTGATTCGAATTTTTTCAATTGCATTAAAACCTCTAAAATGTAACATATATTATTATGGTAAATTTAGAACCAAATTCCACAAGTGCCACAATGGTTAAACTTCAATAATTTGAAGGGAAGCTCATAGGTTCGATTCCCTTCTCCATTTCCTTGATTTTAGGAAAAAATGTAAAACTAAAAATATTTCACAATAATTTGATTGGGAAAAGTTTCGAAATCGGGACTTCACATATGAAAATGAGAATTCTGGCGAACTGAGCTGCAAGAACTATTTGAAAAATAAAACGAATTACCAGTTATATAATCTAAAACTATTATTCACTGTCAAAAAAAAATTTGTTCCCGGCGGATCTAGCACGGGCGGCCGTTGGGGCTCGCCGGGTGCTGGATCGGCCCCTGGTAGTGGTTAGCGTGGCACTTTTGTAGCAATTTACCCTTCCGCGGTGGACTCTCATTAATTATGTTTTGTTTTAACCTGGAATTCAGGAAATGATGTTAGTTCATTCGTGCATTAGAGCAAGTCCAAGTTGAAATTTTTGACCCCTCGACTCTAATTAAAATTAGGATACAAATTATATAATGACTAATGAGTGTTTGACGGATATTATTGAGTAAAGAATGTAATCAAAGATGGCATAAATAACTATCAACGACCACCATGAGGCCCCCTACGTTCACATAAGCCGTCTACCACCATGAAGTCATCAACCACTATGAGGCCCTCTACGTTCATATAGGCCACCTACTATCATGAGGCCGCCTACGTTCATATAGCTCGCCTACCACCTGAGACCGTCGACCTCCATGAGGCCATCAACCACTATGAGGCCCTCTACGTTCACATAGACCGCCTAATACATGAGACCGTCACCCCCATGAAATCGTCTACCACCATGAGGCAGTCGACCCCCATGAGGTCGCCTACCACCGAGGACGTCACCTCCCATGAAGTCGTCTACCACCACAAGGCTCTCTACGTTCACACATGTCGTCTATCACTAGGCCCTCTACGTTCACATATGCCGCCTACCACCTCGAGATGCTACACTTAACCATACAAATGACAATGAGTTGGACGGAAATCACCTAACGGCGAACATGGACATAACCAACCGCTTGACAAGTGGAGGTCACCACATTAGAATGTGGGGGAAGTGGGAAGGTTTGCGTGGACACGTGGCACGATTAACCGTAGAAAGGGAGCGTTATATTAGGTGCCTATAAATATCCTCAATGTGACAAATGTATGCTTCTTGAAACCCGAACTATTTTAATTCCATATTCTCTCTTCTTACTTTCAAAAAATCGACTACTGATTTTCAAGTCGGAGGTACGACGGGGAAAAAACCTCGACCTCATCTTGCGGGTAGCATACACTAGCGGAGTACACGAATCACCTAACTCATTAAGGAGAACACAAAGGTCCATTTCACTACCATTTCAGAATGTATTTTAAATAGTGATATGATGTGAAATATGTAGTTAAAAAGTAAAGAAAAATTATTGATATGATGGATAATATTATTTTATTAAAAATGTGTGATTAAAAATGAATTTTCTGAAAGAATGTTTTTTGAAAATGGGCTAAACTTATGTTTTACCAACTTTACTAATATTCAGTGAACAAACGAGACGATTCATGTTGCTTTTCGTGACTCCGCCTAAGATAGTATCAGAATTTATTAACTTCAAATTATGAATTCAATCCGTCTAGAGTTCAAACGGTTGATAGAGTTCTAAGATTAATGTTTATAAAAATCTGAATTACTCTGACAAAATACCTTTTGAGAAACAACTTCAAATCTTGATTGTTTAATTTTATAGACTAAAGATATCAGTGTCAACCGTACCCACCATTCGTTTGGCCTCTTGGCTTTAAAGATGAGAGATGAAATGCGCAAACCGCTGGCAGAATTTCCAAGAAACCCACCCCCACCCCATCCCACACCTCTTAAACGGTAGAAATGAGTCAAAAGGGTCAAAACAGCTGGATGCATTATAATGTCCTAAATGGCACAAACACCCTTCTTTCTGTTATATATATTGTCTTTACTTGCATACCCACAAACACTTTTCTTTCTTTAATGTTTACCTTCTGTTTGGTGTGAATGTAAATGTAAGTTACAGTGATCAAAAATTAATTTTAATCATATATTATATTAGATTCACAACTTTCAACCACACATTTTATCAATTTTTATCAAAATTTATTAAAAATCTAATTTTAATCTACATCAAAAAGAGACTTTGACACTTTGTCCTTGCAATTTTGGCTTTCTCAAGAATTTAAGAGCGTGTTCAGTAAAGATTAAAAGTCAATTAAAATTGAAAATATAGCTATTATTGAATTTTCTTCATCTAATAAAAGTCAACAATAACGGTTAATTTTTCAATTTTAATCTCTATCGAATATGCCCTAAAGAATGTTTGATATCCAATAGCCAAAATTGTACAATATGCATCTCTATTAGCTAATTTTTATTGAAGAGTGAACACGTGATTGACGAGTTGAGATCTTCTATTTTAAATTTGTTATTTTTATAATTGTCTTATAATACATTTTGACACCTCAACACGTTACATTTTCTTAGTAAATGAGAATAAGTCAAAAGTGTAATAGTTGATATGTCAAAAAATGTACTCACATTTTCTCATCTACTAAGAAATGTACGCGTCACGATGTCAAAAATATATTAAAATGATTGTACATTCACAAAAACATAACACACAAAACAAAAAATATACCCAATTGAAATAATAACCTATTTCATGCAGGGGCGGACCCAGCACCCTGCGAGGGGGGGCGGCCACCCGTGCTGGATCCACCGGAGCCTTCAATTCGGCCGGGCGCTGCTAGGTTGTTGGCTCGTTGCCCTGTTGCAGCCTGCACAGAGAAGGCGGGGAAGAAGACGGCTGAATCATGTGGGCTTCTTCTTTTTTTTTTCATTTTTTTTTTTTTTCAGTTTTGTCCCATTTGTTTGGCCTGAGAGATTTGGACCTCTTTTTAAAAAATGAGTCCATTTAAATGAAATGATTATCATCAGTTATAACATTAACCTGGCTGATACTCCATTCTTCAAAGTCCAAACCTTCACTCGTTCACTAGGCGGCGTATCGGTGATCTTCACTTCTCCTTCTCCTTGCTCTGCTGCTGCCTGCCGGTTGCTGCCGCTGCTGCTTGCTACTGTCGCCTACCGGACACCGGGAAGTGGTTCTTCTTGGTAGTCAGGCTTTGCTTTCTGTTTCAGTTCTTTTATTATTATTTTTTTTGTGATTATATTTATGAATTTGAAGAAAACAATAAGAATTAAGAAGATTAGCATTTCAATTTTCATTTTTCACCCATTAGCATTTCCGGTGATTCTTGTTGTTTTCTTGTAACGGTTTTAACTTGTAAGGGTTTGAGATTGTGAAGTTGGGGGAGACTGAAGATTGGAGAAATAAATTACCACACTTCATTCAATTTGCAGAATTAATTGACCGCAGTTCATAGTTTAGTCCAACTAAAATTCTAGATTCAACAAGAAAGCTCACATTGATGAGGTCATTGAGGTGCAAGAAAGTTCACAGAAGGTGGAAAACTAATATTTTGATTGCTACTAACATTGTCATTATCCTTAATCAAAATTTCTTAACGTTAACAATTCAATGAAGGAATCAATAGATTCAATATTAAAGCCCTTATTGTAATAAAATCCTTCTTAACCAAGTCATTTCACCGAATCATCAATATGCATCTATACAATAGAATATTGAAAATTAGAATTTTCATACATTCAATTTGCAAAGAAAAAGAGAGTAACAATACCTAAAGACCACATTAGATATTAACGAATAACGAGTGTTGGATTTTTGGAGTGATTTTAGGTTTTAACTACTTATTACGTTTATATATATATAGAATTTGTACGTTTTAGTACGTTTACATGTATATTGAATAATTTTTAATATTATTTAATTAAATATTAATAAACAACCTCACTTTTACGATCTCTGATTCTCGATGGTCAACGGTCAACGTTCGCCTGGACTGAACTTCAATGCTGGGTCCGCCACTGATTTCATGAACCAATATCAATCTCTTCTTCAAACTAATTTCATCTATTACTTGGAGCAGAAGTTATTAATAGAATTCTTTCTTAATTGAAAAAAATAAAGTTCCACTTTGAAAAGTTCATTTCTCATGAGATTTAAAAATATGATTTACAATGTCACTAATCTTGAGAACTGATAGTAAAAGTGAAAACAAGGAAATTGGCCAAAGCCCCAACATTTGATAGCTCTCATTATGATTTATGGGTAGTAAATATCGCGTTTATTCCATTTTGTTTAGCTTTTTATTCAAATCATGCTATGACTGAACAATTTCAGATGGCATCGAGGGTAAGAGATAAATTTTTGAATTATGATTTATTAATTTAATCTTGCATGTACAGAGATGGAGAGCAGGGGCGGACGCATGATTTAAAAGTTAGGGGGTACAATCGAACTTGCAAAGAAGTTGGGAGAAATTTTACAATCGAAAATTTACGTCCAAAAAAATCGTACCCCATGTGATTTTACATCCGAAAATTTAGCCGTGATATAACCTTTTCGGATGTAAAATTTCAAAAATTTTTGATATCATATGCCATATAAAATTTTCTAATAAAATGATGAAAATTACATTGAGAAATTTGTATCGCAAAAATAATAAATGTTAATGAAATAATTGAATTTTTTAAAAAGAAAATGCGAGTTAGACGTCTTTCTTTAAGACTCACGTTTAACGTATTTTTAACTATTTTTGATATCTGCTTGGATTATTCTATATGCCAATAATGTAGTTTTCGAAATAAGTTTTGAAATGATATNAAATAATTGATTTTTTTTTTAAAATACGCTTAGGCGTCTTTATTTAAGACTTACGTTAAACGTATTTTTAACTATTTTCGATATCTGTTTGGACTATTCGATATGCCCATAATGTAGTTCTCGAAATAAGTTTTGAGATGATATAAGCAATTTGTAGATTCGATTAGCGTACGATCGTCGGAGAATTTCTAAAATTAGCATGTTATCGAAATTCAAATTTATTGTGATTTGCCCTTTTTGGTAGAGATTAAAATCAAATCTTTAGAAAATTTTGATACAAGTTAAACAGTTACTTGTTTTGATAATTTCAATAGATTAGCTACTATTGTTTTGAATTCAAAGAAATCAAGAAAAGAAAAAAAAAAAAGATAATCCCAATATAAAACTCAAATTCTTGTTTTGATAATCTCAACAGAATATATATTCATCAATGTTTTTAAAGAAAGGAAATATAACCCCAACAGAAAATTCAAATTTTTCAAATGAAAGTTCTTGTTGATACTATTTGAATTCAAAATGCACATTATCAAATAACCAAAATACAAATCAACAATTCTTTATATACTAAATTCATCAAACTCATAATAAAAGATAATCTTTACCGTCTTAAATTCTTCTTCATATATTGTTATGTTTATATGTATTTACTTTAATGTTGTCATTCCATTGTTGTTTTGACTTTAGTTGAAAAATATATTTTATGAATATTACGATTTTATAAAAAAGGTCCAAAAGAATTTAATGAAAATAAATATTCGTAGATAAATTTAGAATGATAAATTTATAAATATATATATATAGACTCGCTAAAAAATAATTAGTTTCAAACAGGGCTAAACCCTGTTTGGTGGCTTTGGATAGTGAAAATTTGAATAATATATAGTTAAAAATTAAAAAAAAAATTAAATTTACATGTAGAATATTTCATCGTGAATTTGATTAATATCATGTAAAAAAAAAAGTTCATCAAATAAGGAAATATCATTGTAAAAGCATCTCCAATAGAATATCTATTTTTAAAGAGTATATTCTATCCTTTGGAGATCATATGAAGTACTCCTACAATCTCTTTATATTTAACACTTAATTTTACTACTCCCAAAAAATATTTATTATTTTTGTTTATATTTTATTTTAACTAATTTTTTAGATTATTTTATCATTTTCCTACATTAAAAATTAAAATATTTTTAATATATTTAATTATAGAGAGAGTGTCTAACACACTCTTTAAATTAAAATGTTAATTTAAAAAATTTGTTAGATCATGATTTTAATGGTTAACTATTTAAAATGGATGCTCTAACCCAGAAGACTATTTTCTTCAAAGTTTTGGACATAAGTATACATACTAGTACTTTGTCACAAATCTCACAGACAGTATACGCCCAACCCACCTTCTCTCTCTTTCTCCTCTCTCTAGCAGCAATACTTACCCTTGACAAACATCAACACCACTGAACAAAAACTAGTGCAGCATCCTCTCTTCAACTGTGCTTAACCAACCAAAGTATCTAACAGCAGTCTTAAAATGATCCTTCTTCCAGCAGACAAAGCCTCTGGATCAATGTGTAATGAAAATTTGTAGGCTTGGTGCCTTCTCTTTCCTACTTTATGGATTTTGGGGTTGTGGGCTTGGATGGTTTGGTTGGCTCAATCACTGCAGCTGCAACTAATAATGTATTTGCCTCAGAAAATGCTGCTGAGGCTAAGAACAAATGGTATGGATCTGGATTTCTCAAGCAAGGAAGGCCTGCAGGCACCATAAATGAAGATGAATATAGGGAGTATAAACTGGTCAAGACAGCTTCTAGTGAGGCAATGTTGCTTCAGGAGAGAATCCCTTTGCTGAGATCTAATATCAGTAATCTCTCTGAAGGCCAACAAATGCTCAGTTTCTCTTCTCCCAACTCTCAAAGTGTGACATTGCCTTACTATCTACAAGCGTCAAGTTCCTTTACTAGAAACACAGGTTAGTACAAGTGTTCTGACTCTTTTTGACAGTTGCGACATAGTTTCTTCTTGTATGGTATGAGAAAATGATATTCATACATATAGCTTTCTGAATTTGGGGGGAGTATAGGGTGTCTGAGCATTTTTATGGATGGGGTTTCTGTTAAGTAACTAGTAATAGAAATTTGAAGTGGGTTTTGATTTGCTCTACTGTTCGGATAGTCTTCTCATGTGAACATGTGTTGGTCCTTTTTTAAGCCTCACCCCAAATAATAAAATAAAACAGAAAAAAGACTCTTTTTTACCTCTCCGTGTAACCTAAGATATGTTCTTTGAGTAAATCAGTTATGATATTCTTGAATTTAAATGGTGTACAATTGGGAGGCAGTTAATAAAAAAGATAAAAAAGCTTTAATTTTTTGGCGGATAGGAGAGCAAGAGAGCTTAGATTTCTTCACTGGTCACTAAACGTTGAGATGATGTATTTTGGCTGTGTTTTTACCTGAATATTTTCATCTTTCGGTTTCAGGATATGGGTCTGGAGGTATAAATGCTGCTAACATGCAAGGGGTGCTATCAGGGGTTAGAGGGCCTTTTACTCCATCACAGTGGATGGAGCTAGAACACCAGGCTTTGATCTACAAGTATATCATTGCAAATGTGCCTATTCCTTCTTATCTTCTCAATCCCATCAGAAAAGCCCTTGAGTCTGCAGGTTTCTCTAGCTTTTCTGGCCTAAGACCCAATGCTTGTGAGTTTCTTTTCTTCTTCAACATGTTATATTATCTTTCTAGTAGAGATTGCCCTCATGTTTGCAAACTGGATCTTGTTTTTCAGTATTGATTTTTTGCTTATGAAGCTCAAGTATCTATTATGCAAAAGAAATTCTTGACTCAGTTTCAATTCTATGGATGTCTGTTGAGCAGTGGGATGGGGCACTTTCCATCTGGGATTTTCCAAAACAGATTCTGAACCAGGAAGGTGTCGGAGGACTGATGGGAAGAAATGGCGGTGCTCAAGAGATGCAGTTGCCGACCAGAAATATTGTGAGCGGCATATGAACAGAGGCCGTCACCGTTCAAGAAAGCCTGTGGAAGGCCAATCTGGCCATTCCGTTACCAGAACCAACACGACTACCACCAGGTCAATGCCAATAGCTTCCTCAACCTCTGAATCTGTGGTGCCCGGAGCTGGTGCATCTAACAATCGTGCACCTTCACATCATAATCAACTCAACAACTTGCAGTCTGGTTCTAAAAATCCTTTGTCCGTGACCCAAAATATTAACAGGTAGATTAATGGACACCATACAGACTAAGTCCTAAACATTCCAAACCTTCAACCAAAAGGTTTAGGCTTTGATGTCAAATTATTGATTGGTGTTCTTAATTCAAGTCTTTTTAAAGGTTATTGTTCTGTTTGAACAAATAGGTTTATATCAAGTCGGGAAAGGTACGATAGAATAAGGAGAAATTGCAAATTCTTAGGGAACTAGTGGTCCATATAGTTTTTCCCTTTTCAATGTTATACAAATGTTATTTCAGATCGTTTCTGTTTCCTCTGCCCTAATAAACATTGAATTTTTAACTTTTAACAGGAGTTTTTTCAGAAAGGAAAATGTGGACGAGGGATATCCAGGCACAACAGGGATCTCCATGTTATCGTCAAACACAAGTCTGAAAGATGGCCAATATTCCGTTCCCAAACAACAGAATGCATATGCAGAATCTTCTTGCTCTGAGTTTGGATTAGTATGCTCTGATTCATTGCTCAATCCTTTAAATAGAAGTTCTTCGTTTGTGAACAGCAATCTCAATGATCATGAGAGCAAATCACAGCATCCACTTCGCCAGTTCATGGACGAATGGCCCAAAAACCCATCAGAATGCTCGACCATTTCATGGCCTGATGTTGATATGCAGTCAGACAGGACTCAGCTTTCAATTTCCACCCCTGTGGTCACATCAGACTTTATGTCTTCTACCTCATCTCCTACAAATGAAAAGCTTAAGACCTCTCCACTGAGATTATCCCGAGAACTTGAGGCAACCCAAATGGGATTGGGAGTAGGCACCATCTTAAGTGAACAGAGCCAAAGACAAACCAATTGGATTCCCATTTCCTGGGAACATTCTGAGGGTGGACCTCTTGGTGAGGTTTTACACAGCACCAATAACAGCATAACTGATGGTAAGAACACCACAGCACTGAGCCTGATGAAGGGGGGCGGGGATAGCAGCCCCTCCTTGGCATCATCTCCCACCGGGGTTTTGCAGACGGGTGCATATGGTTCCCTATCTAACAGCAGTGCAGGGAGTAGCCCACGGGCGGAGAGTAGCAAGATACTCGATGGGGCTAGCCTCTGCAATGGATTCATAGGTTCCAGTTTAATGAATCCATCCTTCCCTGCAATGTAATGATGTCTCAGGGCAAATTGTTTTGTCTGTGCTGGCAAAATTTTAGTCTAATTAGCTTTTGAGATTTTTTAATTTGGTCACTCTTTATGCAAACGTCGTTTTCTGTGTTTTTTTCCTCAAACCCGTGAACATGGTATGTAAGGCTTGAATCTTAACGTAAGACCTTTAGATTGCCAATTTCAATCACCAAGTTTTTTTTTTATGTTTTTGTATGGTTTGTTTTGGCATTTTGATGCGCTATGATTTCAGACCATCCTAGTATGAAATCAAATTATTAAAATTCTTGATTTTTTTCCAAGGAAATTTACTGATTAAAGTCAATTAATTCTCTTAAACCCTTCTCCTTAAATGGAATTATCATTTAATGTCTCTAAATGTCACGTTGGGTGGTATTTTAAATCTAACTGTACTTGATAACATTGTTATCTTCTTAACTGTCTTCTAAACTAAAATTTTGATACCTCATTGCAATAGTAAGATATCATTTCTAAAATTTCGACACCTCAAGGAGATAGCATATATGGATTCAATTATTATTTTACACTCTTTTATACATGTTTTCCTCTCTCCTTCCATGACAAGTCAACACTAGATATTTATGTTATATGGTTGTGAAAATGATATGTGACTTTTTGCCTTACAGGGTCTTAAATGGTTGGATAATACTACATGTATAGAATAAAACATTGCCAGATTATTTACGGACACAGTTATCAATTTTTCATTTGAAAAAGGCCAAAAAAGTAAAAAAAGAAAAAGAAAAAGAAAAAAAAGAGTAACCAATCAGGAGCTGCCACAGCAGCACCTGTAAAACATCTGGCAAGTTTTGTCCTGGACATGTATCTTTTTCCTAAATGGTTTACTTGGCATCACAACTTTCTAGTGTGCACAAATATGCACCTTTACATGTTCTTGAAAATAAGACGCAAAATGGGGACAGTTTGCCCATACATTATGTGTTTGTTACAAGTCACATGGAGAATATTTAAACATGTTTATTTAGTCTATGCTAGAAACACAAATTGTCATAACAAGCTTTATATTAGCATGGATGGTGGCTATTGCCTAGGACTTTTGAGTGGGACTAAGACTACCACCACCAATACACTCGGTCAACCACCCCACTTAGTTCAAACGATGACTAACACATAATATAATGATGAATAACACATAATATGAGCAGTAGGTATCACAAGCACTGTACTCCTCGGGGACCATGGTCATTGAGGAATAGTGTGAGGGTCATCCAATGTTAGATATCATTTCTAAGCTTGGTCATATTGTCTATTTGATTCACTTCTATTTTTTGTATTTATCATTATTCATACGGGCGCCACACGTTGACTCATCAGCTGCTAATAAATTTATTGATAAGTTAGTATATCACAATGAGGGTTGTCACGAGGTGACGCTAATAAAAGGCCCATGAAGTCTACTATTGCTATGACCAAAAAGTGGATATCAAGTGAGCACTTAGAGATCGACCTTGCAAAATTCCCCTGATTTCTCGAATGTCTTCTAGCACTAGATTTGGCTACCTTGCAGACTAAAAGATATTCAGTGGTAAATGCTAAGAATGGAACTGATGTGGTGATCTAGGAGGGTACCACCATGATCAAAAGGGATAAAAACCTGTTTTGAAAGCCTTTGAGAAGTTAAAAAAAAAAGGAAAAAAAAAGGAGACCCAAAAATTATGTTTGGACCCAATGAATTAATTTTATAATATTATTTCTTATAGTTAGAAGAGTTTGTAGAGAAATACAGTCCAATGTGACTTATCTAAAATCATTTTTTGGAAATGAAGCTTTTTTAAAAATTGAGTAATATTATACAACACAATTAGTGTTAAGCGCTGTACAATGACACGTCCTAATTGGCAAAATTTTGTTTTAAGGAAAAAAATAAATAAAATTTATTTTCTTAATTTCTTTAAAAAATCAGATACATTTACCTTCCCAACGCCACTAAAAGACCATCCACTTCTTTTTCTTCATTTCACTGTAAGCCATTTTACCGTCTCTCTCTCTCTCCCTACCCAATTTATATCCAGATTATTCCTCTCACTACTCCACATCAATTCATATTGCACTTCTTCCATAGACACCGTTGAAAATACGAACTCCTCTTCTTAATCACGTAATACTGAACTTCTTAGTCCCATTTTGATTCAAATTTAGAAAACCAAACAACCAGTCGAAGCACCATCTCGTATGGTAGAGGGAGAAAGAATATCATTATTGGACGTACCTGTTTTCTCCAAAACTCTTGATCCATTATCTGAGCTTTGCTAATTCTGCTTCAATTCCAAGTTATATGCCTGCTATAATTTCCTCCACATTAATAAGTTATTTATCAAGAATATGTAGTAAAATAAAAATGGGAATAGACATCAGATAGTGTGGTTTCCCTTATATTGTGGTACTATTAATTAACTACTGATTTTATTTACTGTTTGTATTATCATAGATTATAAAGTGATAGAGATTATTAATGAAAAATGCAATATGTTAGATAAGAGGCAAACAAAAATTGGTTTTTAAAGAGATGATGGTTGGGATGATTTTTGAATGATTGGACCGTCTTTTTGTGTACTATAAGGTTTTGGAGTTAAAAAGAAACAGTTTTGGAGTTAAAAAGAAACAATCATGCTATTAACATCAAGTTTGACAGCTTTTTTTGAAATCCTGACAAAATTTTATACATTAATTTCAACAATATTTTTTCAATCAATGGCCAGGATTTCTACACGTAGACGGAATGTTAAAGTTGATGTCAACCATTGATGTACAAGATGCATAATGGAAAAAGAAAACGACTCGATCATCTAGGGATTTAACATTTGTCTGCTTGTCATGTTCTCGAGCCGGAATTCAATGTGTCAAAAACTAAATCACCTTAATCCTCATCCATTGATGAAAGTAGGGTGCAAAGCTAAGGTTAATGCATCTGTATTTAAAGATGGAAAGTGCAGGATTAGTTCTATTTTTCTTGAGCATAATAATGGGTTGAGTCCACAAAATTCACGATTTTACTCGTGCAATAGGAAAATCAGTACTTGTGCTAAAAGAAAACTTATATTGAATGATCAAGCTAGGATTTGATTGACAAAGAAGTATCAAGCATTTGAGGTGGAGTATAGCTTATCATTTAATGTTATTTGCATGTCATATAGGGTGATATTTTAGCACTAATGGCATCTCAAAATTTTAGTGAGGTGTCAAAATTCTAGTGAAGGACATCTTCATGGAGATAGCATATATGAATTCAATCGTTAATGTTCTCTCTTTTATGCATGTTTTCCTCCCTCCATTGGTGACGAGTCAGCACTACTATAGATATTTGTATGTATGATTGTGAAAATGATTTGTGTGTCTTTTTCTACCTTATAGAGTCTTAAATGGTTTACTTGGCATCACAACTGTCTAGTGCGTACAATTATGCACCTTTATGCATTCATGAAAATAAGGTGTAAAATGGGGACACATTGCCCAATCATGATATGTTTGTTACAATAGTCACATGGAGATTATTCAAACATGTTTATTTTAGTCTATGCTAGAAGCACAAGTTGTTGTAACAAGCTTTATATTAGCATATATGGTGGCACTATTGCCTTTGGACTTTGAGTGGGACTAAGACTACCACCACCAATACACTCGATCGACCATTCTACTTAGCTCAAACGAGGTGGTCTGCTAACACATAATATGAGTAGTAGGTATCATAAGCACTCTACTCCTTGATGATCCTTGTCATTGAGGAATTATGCAAGGTTCGTCGAATGTTAGATGTCATTTCTAAGCTCATTCATATTGTCTACTCGATTCATTTTTATTTTTTATTTTTTTTTATTTTTGTATTTATGATTTTTCATAAGGGTGGTGTGGTGTGCCACAAGTTCACTCATCACCTGCTAGTAAATTTAAGGATGAGGTGGTGAGTCCCAATGAGGGTTGCCACGAGGCTAATAAGGGCCTATGAAGTCCACTATCGTTAAGACCAAAAAGTGGATATCATGTGAGCACTTAGAGATCAACCCTGTAAAGTTCGATTGATTTCTCAAATTTCGTCTAGCAATAGATTTGGTTGCCTCGAAGACTAAAAATGAGTAAGAGGTAAATAATAAGAATAGAGCTGATGTGGTGATCAAGAAGGGTAGTAACATGATCAAAAGGGACAAGGACCCCATTTGGTATGCTTTTTGAGAAGTAAAAAGAAGTAAATCCTAAATTACTTTTTGACCATTTAGTTAATTTTATAAAACTGTCTCTTATAGGTAGAAGAGTTTGTAAGATGAAGTTAATTCAATATGACTTCTTCTAAAACTACTTTCGAATACGAAACTCTTTTAAAAATTGAGTAATGTTACGTAACACCAGTCTAAGTGGCTTTACAGTGACACATCCTAATTGACAAAATTTTGTTTTTGGTAAAAAATAAATACGTTATGCCCCTGTTTGGTGGAGATTCAAATTAATTTTAGTATATTTTGATAAAATGTGTTATTGAAAAGCTGTGAATTTCATTAAATATACGATTACAATTAATTGTTAATTTGACTTTGATAAAAATCTAAATTTTAATTTTTATCAAATATCGGCTATATTTTCTTCAAAAAATCAAATACATTTACCTTTTCAATGCCACTAAAAGACCACCCCCTTCTCTTGAATTTTATTGTAAACCATTTTACAGCCGCTTTCATTCTCTCATTACCAATTTTATTTCATATCCAGTTTATTTCTCTCACTACGTATCAATTTCGCCATTACACTTCGTCCATAGACAGTCGGAAATACATGTTCCTCTTCTTAATCACCTCACACTGAACTTCTTAATCCCATTTTGATTCAAATTTAGAAAATCAAACTGTTATGCTTCGCCACCAAAGCTCCTATGTGGCTTAGTCGACCCACCGAAGTCCCTTCCGCCAAAGCCGATCCCACGTGGAATAGGACCTACCAGAGTCCAGACAAACCCGATCAATCGAAGCCCATTCTTACCGAAGCGATTAATAAGGTTGACCCAGCCAAGGTCCTTCTGCTAAAGACAAATTCGAGGTCCAAATGAAACATCTTTCCCAAAGTGGCGAGGTTCAACGAAGTAGAATCCGATGCTCAATTAAGGCTGGTAACGATCCACGTTTGAAGATCTTGAATTTATGAAATCC
Organism: Fraxinus greggii; assembly: GCA_903798315.1. Classification (NCBI taxonomy): domain Eukaryota; kingdom Viridiplantae; phylum Streptophyta; class Magnoliopsida; order Lamiales; family Oleaceae; genus Fraxinus; species Fraxinus greggii. The sequence continues at coordinate 1,528 of CAIGRK010257401.1, read as the reverse complement.
TTTTATACTAATTTGATTGGAATTTTGTAATGAGTATAATGGTCAACCTTGTCAGCATAGGTAATGGGATGACCATCTTCTTTTTGGGGACATTTAATGCGCCACAGGCTAGTGGAGTTAAAATTGATACATAGGATAAGATGACTCGGTCAAAGAGATGAGGCCACGTGTCCCCCATCCCATGGATACCATTTCACATGTAACACTATAAATATCCCCCATTTGTTTCATTTTGAAGGTAATGCAAATATATCAATTGCAAGCTATATATTCTCCTCTTTTTTGATTAATCTTTTTTGATCTTGAGTTTGGCTCTTAGTTGGTCGTTCATTATCGTGCAATTTATCTCATATACTTTGTCGGAGCACGAATATATTTGTCTCATGTTATAAAGCTTCTCCTATGTTCAAACCTTGTTGCATCATCGATTGACAATCAGTTTACGCGTGATGAAATTAGCTTGAGAGAATGCGAGTGCGCCCGGTATCTATTGTCCATGTCAACAGTACAAAAAACGAGGTTAATAGATTGACACAGTCTGTGGAAAACGTTACCTATAACCACGAATATTCCCGTGTAAAAAGTTTGCCGGATGATAGTTGGGCATCCCCCTTAAAAAAAGATTTATTCTTGAAAAAGGATAAGAGGAAGCCCCAAAACTTTAAAAAAAATTTGACAGTTCAGATCGTGATATCCCTTCTAGGAGGGTAAGAGAAAACCCTAACGAAGAGGCTCTAAGTCGGCGCCGACCACACACCACCATTGGCGTGATGGGATGAGGTTAGCTACTCGGAACTCACCCTGAATCAGTAACCATGGCTACCAACATGAGAAATATCACCCACCAAAACATGGCCGTACAAGAACTTAACATGCAGAGATGCAAGGTCAGTGAGGTCCTCCAATCCCTCTTTTTGCACCACAAGGATACTATTCGTGTGAGGATAAAGTCCAAAGTCAGAGACCCCTAAGAAAAATAATCCCCATATATCTCTTTTTTGGGCCCCATCATCCAGGCAGGCTAGGGAAGTTAGCCCCTTGAAAGGGAAGTGGGGGTTGATATTTCCTCAAACTATGCTTCGACAGACCCATCGAAGCCCATGTTGACATGGATGATAATTTCCCCATCCCGAATACGTGCCATAACACATGCCGCAAAGGTCTGTTAGTGTGTTTGACAGAATCAGTCCCTGGGATCCAGGCGTAGGCCATCCCAATCGCTTCCTACATCTAGGACCACTTCTTGTGGCTCAGCTATCGGAGGAAAGGCATGGACATGCCCCTTGTACTGCTCTGCCTAGAAATAAGTGCCATATGAGGGATGAAATGGTGGAGGATCAGGTAGTACCATCTCATCTTTCACCTAGATATCAGGCTGATGAAGAGGAAGACTTGGCTGAACCCAAAAATCTTGTGATCTCGATGACGACAACGAAGATGACAATTTGCCTTTTTCACAAGAACTGAGAAGTGCTCCTGTCCTGAGTCATTATGTACAGCAGCTAAAGATACCAAAGTATGACAGAAG